>CM076572.1:895688215-895791747 GCA_034641835.2 Pinus albicaulis | reverse complement strand
TCTTAACGAGTCTCAACTCAAAGACTTTAACACATTAGACGGGCTCAAGACTAGATACTTATTTTAGTACCCTGAGGCTTGCATGCATCAATCGTAGGTTATCTCACCGACTCAATTTCAACATATTCATTTGTACCTAGAAAGATGTACTAAGGTACCTTGACGCTCATTGATATCATTGGTGATTTATCTCACATTGATTAATGGTTGGTAATCCAATGAACTCTTTCCACACTCGACTCCAACACATCCATTCTCATGGAAATATTTATAGGATGATGTAGGTTTTGATGAATATTTTGTGAAGCATTTAGCAACATTTTCATCCTTTCAAAGTTTTCAAATAAGAGGGGAAGATTTATCATTGGACAACCAAGGTAATAAAATTCTTAGTATTCACCCTTTTAAAAGCCTTAGAATCCATGTTCATACACTTGAATGTGTCCTGTCACTACTATAGATTATGGTAACCATTCAGATATGCCTTGCAGAATTAGATTCATAAACAACTTCATCATTCTTGGTCTCAAGTCTAACACAATAGTAAGAATTACATAATATATAGTAATTAGTACCATAATTTTAACATGAAAGTGGAATAGATCAACACATTTTTCAATAAAATCAATGGTACATCAATCAAAAGATCATTTTCATTGCCAATATGCCTAGAAACTTCAATATATTGAGGTAAAGAAAGATTGAAACTTTTTTTTTTGTTGAAAATTTAGGGAATAATGATAAGAAATTATTATAATATTTCATTACTATGCACCATTGTTTGTATCCTTTAAAAAAATTTACATGTTTCATCCCTCACTTTTTTATGCCAACATCTATTTCTATGCATGTTTACTTGTGGGGCCTTTGTAATAAACCCTTTGTTGCAGTAGTTTTCATTTAGTAGACACTGGGATCCAAATCCTCCTCTCTTATTTTATCATTTGCACATTTATTTTTATATTTTCCCTCATATTTCAAACATCCAAGTTTTTTTTTGTTATTTGCACTATGTCCTTCCATACATATCATTAGTAGACAACACTAAAATGCATATTTCCTCCATTGATCATCTCAACCTCAACTCAAGTGTGCATAATTTATTTAGATTAATGAATAGTTTTCTACCCTCCACCTTCAATAGAAGGTCATGTGCCTACACCAACAACATCATCTTAACCCATTATTTGTTCCTTTTTGCTCCAATATAATCCTTGTGCTTCACTAAGTTTTATGATGGTATTCTTGCTTTTGTTTTTCTTTTGATCAATTGCACTTGTGGGAAGAAACATTAGTTGAACCATTATCTTCTTCAGTATATCCTAGGCACAATCCAATTTTATGGTAGTAAGGTAGGGGTTTTAGTCATAGATCGTATTTCTATAAGATTTTTTGTTTTGCATAAGCCCCAACTTTGCTCAAGAAAAGATTAAATTTTAATCATCATCATGTGACTCAGACCAAAATTTTTTGTTTTCAAGTATTTGTTTCTAATTTGGAAGCTCTGAAAAAATAGTAATATATATTTTGGAGCTAAAGGATGGATGCCTTTTCATGATGATATTCCTACATAAATTAGTATGTTCACAATTTATGTGTGAATATGGAGGATTTCTCGGAGACACTACAAGGAAAACACCCTCTAGCGGATGTTTTTGAGGAAGCCCTTATAAAAATAGCTTAGATATCCATTTGTAGCGGAGGTCACTAGAGGAGGTTGGTGAGTGGAGGTTTTTGCTGATGTGTTTTTTGTTATGTGTTTCTAATCATAACATGTGCTGGTGTATTTTATATAAAGCGCACTCGTGCCTACTATCAAATGGCACACCGAGACATTGTGCTCTCCATACAAACTGCCCTAGTGTGTCTCAGTAATCCAGCACACAGATGTGTACTCTCAAATGGAAAACCAAGAAACTATGCTCTCTGTACAAACTATCCCGGTGCATCTTAGTAATCCAATGCACCATAAATAATAGAGGTGTGCCATGGATACAACCTCCCGATGCGTCTCATAATCGAGCACACAAAAAAAGGGTTAATTTAAAAAAATTACCGGTTGTAAATAACTTCATTTTTACTTGTTACAGTGCTCTAGAGCTCTCAAGAACTGGTGTGAGTTTTTCTTCTTTGAGGCACCTTGCCATAGATGCTCCCATTGCCCACATTGCTTCAATCCATTGCTCACTATGTGGAATTTGAATTTTCCAAAATGGTGGGAAAATTTTATTTTTAGTATTCCTTAGCAAAGATGCCTCTTCGACACGCAAATGTGCAAGTAATATACTTGTTTCACACCACTTAACCTTTTAGCATATTAATTTCTCAATTTGAGTTAAAATTTACCATTTAATATATATATATATATATATATAGATATAGATATATATATATGTGTTTCTGCGTGGTGCGTTCTAGCCGTTCGGCTCGCACCATTCGAAATGTTGCCTATAAATTTACAAGCTGCATTGAGAATAGTGTTAACGGAACCTAGTGCGGTACCAAGAAAGAATGCATTGATTTAACACTAAAATAGTGCGGTGCGTGTCGGTTGTCAGCTGCACCGACCATTTAAAATTTTTAAAAATAATACTCTATGTACTGATGTATAGCGGTGCAGTCATTTACTGAAATGCATTGGGAATTATGTATGGTTTTCGAGTGGTGTGTTGTGCTATAACAATTGCCTCAGGGTGGATAGTTTGGTCAATGCACCGCACAAAAAATATTTTCTATTTTCACGTTGCATGATAAACAAGTATGCATCGATAGTAGTGCATGACTATTTTTTTGGGCGCACCGAATGTTTTTTTTTCAATAAAAATTATATATATATATATATTTGTAAATACTTTTGTCATTTAATAAAAAAATTAGGTTTTATTTCTGAAGGAGGCTGATGTCTTTAATGTGTGAATCATTCAGCGACATCAACAGAGAGAGGAAAGGCAACAACAAGAGCATATGGAGGACCATTATAACATGATACAACAGTGGGAGGCATGGGAGAGGGAGATAATTTTGTACCCTCGCCCTATTATGACACCCACCCAGTTTCTCTTAAGGGAGGTATGCATTCTTAAGTTCTACGATGAGGCTAAATCCTTGAAGGGGCACATTGGGTTATTAGGATAGTTGATCTATAGGTGGGATGCCCACCGACAGTTTTTTCGGGTCCGTCTTGGCCAGTGGTACGAGCCCACTGAGGAGGAAATTTATTTTATTACTAGTCTATCTAGGAGAGGGCATGATTTTCCTAGTTCCCAGATGTCCCCACCGGTTATGGAACAGGTATTCAGTTGGCGTACTCCCATATATACATTAGGGAGGATATACTTTCTCCTGTAAATTTTCAGGTGTCTGGTGGTCAGTTATGCATTCCTTCGTTTGGTCTAGAGGAGGTGAGGTGCCTCTCACTACTACTGACAACCATTGGACACTATACTAGTGACGATTAGCGCATTAGTTTCCCTCTTTCATTTTATATTGATTCTTTATTCTAGATGCCACGACTTGTGAGATGGTATGCCATTTTTTGCAGCAGTTTTGTATAGCATTAGATAGATTTCATTCTCAGGCACGTGGGAGGTTGACCTTCTCTTTCTCTTCATATTTATTTTGTTTATTTTTTGAGAGGTTTTTGGAGACAAGGCCTACTTTTGTCCACCAGCCTCATAGGTCGATGTTACATGTATGGATGTAGATGTGGTGCCAGATGATGCCCAAGAGGGGCCTGTCCGACTATCCAACCAGGATATCTAGTGATGCATTAGAGTTGCTAGCCAGTTTTGATGATCACATGTTCACAATGGTACGGTGTCTATACGCGGGTTTGGACTAGCAAGGGTGTAGCAACATCCTCTTCACACAGGATGAGCCACCAGATGCTAGAGGTAATATTAGTGTTTTATTTAAATTAATATTATTTCATTTTATTGTCTTAATTAATTAGAATAAAATTTATTCTAACACGTTCTTTAACTTGTTTTATTAAATTGTTTAATGAAATTGTCTAATTATTGTTGCATACTATATATTTTGTAGATATTGGCACATTTGTTGGGGACATGATTCCACCCCCATCAGATGATCCTATAGATCATGAAAAAGATATGGAAAAGGCCATGGATCAGGGTGATAGAACTAATCTCCTCAGGTGTAGTTACCCGTGGGCATGTGGTGTAGGGGGGAAATCTGATTTAGGATGGATTTGGGCGAATGACTATGTCAACTCCTGGTTTATGAGGGATTCTGCCCTGCTATGATCAGAGAGATCCAGGTTGAGCGTAAGCTCACAGAGCCTTGGAGGAACATGCCCCATGATATGATGAGCCTTATGTGTCATATCGTCAGAGCTTCCAGGCTACTGGCAGCTAGGAGGGATGATCATGATCATGAGGGGAGTGATCATCATTCTAGTACTCCACCTCCTCCTCCTTCACCTCGGGCTAGAGATGAGAAACCAACACGTAGTCCTAAGTAGGAATATTTTTGTGTAGGTAAATCCCTTCTATAGACAGAGGTGATCCCTCTAACCCTAGGGTGGGTCTAGCAGCAAGAGGACATGCTATTGTGTCGATTCCTAGTTAATGAATGAAACTGAGTCGGGATAGATGTCCTACCTTGGTTCCAACGTAGTTGTCGTAGCTATGGCAGAAGTCTCCTGATCTTTGTCCCAACATTTTGCGGTCCTTCAACAATGGTACTCAGATGCCTGCACAAGGATCAGAGAATGATAACAACATACGAAAAAATATTTGCATTCATAACTATCTAATTGGTCAAGGAGAATTAAATGTATTGCGCAAGATTAATCACATCAACACAAGACGGGAACCAAAACATCAGTCGTGTATTAATTAAGAGAAAGAAAGAGATTACAACCAAATGAGCCTTAACGTCGCAGCCTCCTTTAGCAGGTCCAGTCGAAACTCGTCTCGAGCATTCGTCAGGGAATTGGACTTGGCGAGGCAATAAGCCTAGACTCTCTCTCGACAAGGGTCTCTCTCTGATCTATCTCACACCAGCTATATAAGAATGTTTTAGCTATTCTCCAAAATGTTTAGCTAGCTGCATATATGTGAGAGAGATGTATTTGTAGGAGAGGAGGAGGTTAGGATCCCTCAACTGGTGGAAGGCATGCCTTATCCTTTGGGAGGTTGCTCAAAAGTAGGGAAAAGGAAGCCAAAGGAAGATGTTCGACATTATTCAATCGCACAACCCATGTTGACTCTGCTCATGAAGTGGTTGGCAATGGAAACTTCGATTCTATATTTAAAAAACTTTCCAAAAATAGCTCAGTGTGGGAAATCCACTGAGATAGAGCGCCAATGGGTGTGGGGCCCAGTGCTAATTTCCCTTATTGGCACGAGGCCATAACTGCCTACCAGCGCCGACCAAAAATCACGTGTTATTGTTGGCCTGTTCCATGAATAGTCAACAGAGGAAATGTTATTCTCATGGAAAGGGATGCAATGACACTTTTTGCAAGGCATGACACTACATATAAGTCACAGAAATGGTCCTCCAATTTGTGGGATGGGGATTGCAAGGATGGTGAAAAAATGATGTGTAACACATATTTTGGGAAGGCACCATATCAGCAAGCACCTAGTCCTAAGTAGACACCATTGACTAAGCAAGCACTTGATCCTGAGTAGGGAGGTCCATCTGACCAAGCTGAACTATCTGATTAACAAGCACCACCTGGGCAGACACCATCTTATCAACAGGCACCTCCTGAGCATGCACGTCCATCTGATCAGTAGGGACCGTTGACTGAGCAGGCACCTCTAGTTGAGCAGGCACATCCATCTAATCATGAGGCACCATTGACTGAGCAGTCCTCGAGTACTAGTTATATTATTGATGTAGTATCACCAGATATTTGACATTTATATGCAGTTTTGTTACTGTTGTATATTTTTGACATTATACAATTTTATATATATGGTACATGTATTTTATGTTCATGTTGATGTACTTAATTTACATGTTGGTGTTCATCATGATGTCTATATTGTTAGGCCATGTTAGATATGCTCATTTAAGGTGCTTGCAGATAGATGTGTATGTGATAGCATTTATTTGACATGAGATGCATATTTGATGTTTGTGTTGTGATGATGTTATATAATGCTTGTGTTTTGTTAGACGATCATGATCACGATGATTAGATGATGTCAGCGAATTTGAATGTGTATTTTAGGATATGATATTTGTATGATGGTTATCATGATCATCATATTTATTTTTAATATTAAATCATGATATTTATTAAATTTTATGTATTGGTAATTGTAAAATTGTAATTGTCTGTAAAATTGTAAAATTGTAATTGCAATTTTAAGTTTTATTGTATGTAAAATATTTGCAAATTGTATTGTGAAATTGTAAAATTGTAATTGTAATTGTAATTGTATGTATTGTCATGATTCAATTTTATTAAAACTGTAAAATTTTTAAATTTTTAAAATTTTTATTTTGTAAATTAATTGTCAATTTTGAACCATAACTACTGCAAGTAAAATTTATACCATACATATTGTTAAATTACCATAATTGTAAAATTATAAATTTTTAAATTTGTATGAATATAAATAATTGTAAAATAATAAATCTAGAATAATATGAATTTTTGTAACATAATAACATTTAGAAAATAATGCAAATAAATTCATGTTTATAATTAAAATTATTTTATTATGATGTTACGTACCAAAAATAACAGTATACATTAATACCTTTTTTTAAGTAATGATATAGTGAAAAACCATTTAAAACAATCAAGTAGTGTTATTTTAGGAATTGACATAAAAAAAAGAACTTGATATAGTGCATTACTTTCGAGATGAACATAATTGCAAATTATCAATTAAAATGAGTTTAACAGTAACATAATGCAAAATACATTCTGTTGAATCAAAATATATTTGAAGGATTATTTGCAAAACTTCTGGAGGTAGACTTTTGATTTTTTGGATGAGACATTCCCAACAATATTTATAGGCATGATCAGAGAAAATATTTATTTGTCTTTTTAATGCTCTTGAAGAGGAAGCTTCACCATCAATTTTTCTCTTTCTGTAAAAATGAAACATTTTGACTTCTTTCCTAGCTTCAGCTCCTTCTCTGGTTAACATATATGCAAGATAATTTTCAATTCCTGCTTTATAAACAATATCAAAATCAAATCCATCTAACCAGAGTGCCCATCTCAGAATTCTTGAACTCCCTCATTCCAGCAGTATTTTGTTCAATGTCATACTTTTCATATGCTTAAGATCAGTTCTGACTATGAATTTTGTACTCTTAAGATATAATCTGAATCTATTAATGCCTCTCTTAATAGCTAAAATTTATTTATGAGATGAGGGATATTTGAATTCTGTAGCATCAAATGTTCTAGAGGCATAAGCGCGGACTAATTCTTTCCTTCCATGCTTCTGTAGTAGAACTATTTCCCATGTGTGATCTGATGCATCTATTTCCAAAATAAAAAGATGATTAGAATCAGGAAGTGTCAATCCTGGAAGATGTTGGATTTTGGATTTTATGTTCTTAACTTCTGCTTTCATTTCTTCAGTCCAGACGTTACCTTGTTTCAGCCTTTTTCGTAATATTTTTGTATCTTTTTCCTGTTGCTCATAGAAATATCGTACATAATTTAAGAAACCAAGAAACATCTGTACCATATTTACATCCCTTAACTGATCAGGAAACTTTAGGAGGCTGGTTAGAATATGTGGTTGTAGATGAACATGACCTTGAGAAATATGCAGGCCAAGATAATCTATCGAAACTTGCCCTATCTGAAATTTTTCATCTGAATCAGATAGAACTAGACCATGCTTATATACAAGATCATAAAACTTTTCTAAATGGATTTTATGATGTGCAACGTCTTTGCTAAAAACTAGTAGATCATCAATATATACAATCACAAAATCTAATCCACTGAAAATGTCTTCCATGCATTTTTGGAATTCTAAGGGAGCATTCTTCAATCCGAATGGAATTACCCTCCACTGATACTGTCCATGAGGAATATTAAAGGCTATTTTGTATCTATCTTCTGAGACAATACCAATTTTCCAGAACCCACTTTTCAAATCAAACTTGTTAAAGACATTAGCATTGGCTATTTTAGCTAAAAGGAGTTCATTATTTGGAAGAGGATACCTGATTGGAAGTAAGGCTTCATTCAATGCTTTATAATTGATCATAAGCCTCTTCTTTCCTCTTTTCTACTCATTGTGTTTATTGACATAGAATGTTGGACAAGCCCAAGGACTCTTGCATGGTTATATTAATCCTTGTTCCAATCTCAGAGCTATCTCCTTTTTACACAATACTTGTTCTATTGGACTCATGAAATTGGCAGATGATTTTTGAGATCTTGAAGATAATCCTTCTTTGTATGGCAAGCTGAAAAAATATTTTTCTTTAGTCCAAAATGCATCTGGACGGCTTGCAGTACAATCTTTTCTCAATTTCTGTACAATCCCTAAAAGTGCTTTGTTTCCATGTAATTCAACATTTTTGACAATTTTTTGGATATTCATTAAATCATTTAATGAATGCTAAGCGAGGTCTGGCTGATCAGGTTCAATAACGACCTTGAAATCACTTTTGGAGGGTAGATTGACTGGTATTTCGGAAGAACTCAGGATTAGAGAATCCTGGGTTAAAGTAACTGGTAAAATCTTCTTTAGAAAATCTTGTCCAAGCAAAACATCGGACCCTGAATCAAAACTTTACAAAGTAACAAATGTAAAAACATGGCCAATGTAAATAGGAAAGTCTGGGGCAATATGTCTCATTTCAATAGACTCCTTATTTACAGCTTTGAAGATAATTTTGGTTGGCTGCCAAAAATATTTAGGAATTGCTCTATGCTAGCAGCAGCTACTCATTGCACCAGTGTCAATCTGAGCATCAAGATTATAGGCTTTCAAACCTACTAGCTTTATCTGTATTGGTATCACCACTCGATCACCAATACTTTGTATTTCAGATGACTCAATCTTTTTTGACTTATCAATTAAATCCTGATTAGCTTTTATCAGGATAATACAGGTCAACTTGGAATTACAATCTTCATAAATATCCATGTCATCTTGGAGTTTTGCTGAAAGATGCATCATTTGATTTCTACTTTATTGCATTGATACCTCAAGCTTGTCAAATTTTTTTTTTTTTCAGTTTTTCTTCTTCTCTTTCTTCAGTATATTCCACAGGGATTTGTCACAAAGACCAACTTTATTCTTCATTATCAAACTCTTCTTCTGTAAACAATTCAATTTGTGACTTCCTTGGTAGCTGATCTTCAAGAGTATTCAATCATTCTTGTAATATTCTCTTGACTGTTAGTTGTCCTGGTTGCAGGTTAGCAAGCTCTTGTTTGACATCATTAATTTGAAATTGTACAAGATTATGACGAACAATTTACATTTAGACACAAAGGTTTCGCCACGTTTGGTCAGAATAATGTAAAGGAATTTCCCTATAGTAGGTTGATATGTATCAACTCTAGAAAGAGGTGGGATGAAGCTAAGGAGCCTTATGTTTTCCCCAAACACTGAAACTAGGTGTCTTTTTACCCATATTTGTTGGATAGGGATTGGTGGTTTGTATTGAGACATGACCCTAAATCAAAAAATATTTTTGAGAAAAATAGTTTTATCATTCCAAGCGATTTGGAAGATAATGGGGGTGATCATGAGAACAGAGAGTGATATGGTACATGTGTTATTTCATCATTTATACTATTTAAGATGAATTTTTATAAAGACGAGGACTTAACCTTATAACTGAGACTCTTTTTTTCCAAACATTATAATATGTATTTTGAAGTAATTGGTTTTCATTGTGTTAATTTTAAAATCATTTCACTTGATAATTTTCAATTATGTTGATCTTGAAAGTAATGCACTATATCAAGTTCTTTTTTTATGTCAATTCATAAAATAATACAACTACTTGATTCTTTTAAATGGTTTTTCACTATATCATTACTTAAAAAAATGTATTAATGTATACTTTTATTTTTGGTACGTAACATCATAATAAAATAATGATAATTCTAAATATGAATTTATTTGCATTATTTTCTAAATGTTATTATGTTACAAAAATTCATATTATTCTAGATTTATTATTTTACAATTATTTATATTCATACAAATTTACAAATTTGCAATTTTAAAATTATGGTAATTTAACAATATGTACGGTATACATTTTACTTACTATAGTTATGGTTCAAAATTGACAACTAATTTACAAAATAAAAATTTTAAAAATTTTAAAAATTTACAATTTTAATAAAATTGAATCATGACAATACATATAATTACAATTACAATTTTACAATTTTACAAATTTACAAATTTTACAATTTTAATAAAATTGAATCATGACAACACATACAATTACAATTACAATTTTACAATTTCACAATACAATTTTACAAATATTTTACATATAATAACAATTAAAATTAAAATTACAATTTTACAATTTTACAGACAATTACAATTTTACATACAATTACACAATTTTACAATTAAAAATATCATGATTTAATTTTAAAAATAAATATTACGATCATGATAACCATCGTACAAACATCATATTCTAAAATACACATTCAATCACTAACATCATCTAATCATCGTGATCATGATCATCTAACAAAACACAAGCATTGTATAACATCATCACAACACAAACATCAAATATACAACTCATGTCAAATAAATGCTATCACATACACATCTATCTGCAAGCACATTAAATGAACATAACTAACATGGCCTAACAATATAGACATCATGATGAAAACCAACATGTAAATTAAGCACATCAACATGAACATAAAATACATGCACCATATATATATAACTGTATAATGTAAAAAATATACAACAGTAATAAAACTACATATAAATGTCAAATATTTGGTGGTACTACATCAATAATATAACTAGTACTCGAGGACTTCTCAGTCGATGGTGCCTCATGCTTAGATGGATGTGCTTGCTCAGTCGATGGTGTCTACTTAAGACTAGGTGCTTGCTGAGATGGTTCCTTCTCAGAATATGTGTTACAAAACATTTTGTCACAATCCCTGCAATCCCCATCCCACACATTGGAGGACCATTTTTGTGACTTATATGTAATGTCATGCCTTGCAAAAAGTGACATTGAATCCCTTGCCATGAGAAGAACATTTGCTCTGTTGACTATTCCTAGAATAGACCATCAAAAACACATGATTTTGGGTTGGCGCTGGCAAGCAATTATGGCCTCGTGCCAATAAGGAAAATCAGCACTGGGTCCTGTGCCCATTGGCGCTCTATCTCAGTGGACTGTCCACATCAAGCTGTTGTTGGAAATTTTTTTAAATATAGAAGCGAAGTTTCCATTTCCAACCACTTTGTGAATGGAGTCAGCATGGGTTGTTCGACTGAATAAGATCGAACATCTTCCTTTTGCTTCTTGTTCCCTACTTTTGAGCAACCTCCTAAAGAATAAGGCCTCCTTTCCACCATTTGATGGATCCTAACCTCCTCCTCCTTTCCTATAAATACATCTCTCTCACATAGATGTAGCTAGCTGAACATTTTGGAGAATATTTGAAACAGTCTTATATAGCTGGTGTGAGATAGAGTAGAGAGAGATCCTTGTCGAGAGAGAGTCTAGGCTTATTGCCTCGCCAAGTCCAATTCCCTGACGAATGCTAGAGACGTGTTTCGACTGGACCCGCTGAAGGAGCCTGTGACATCAAGGCTCATTTGGCTGTAATCTCTTTCTTTCTCTTAATTAATACATGACTGATCTTTTGGTTCCCATCTTATGTTGATGTGATTAATATTGCGCAAAATGTTTAATTATCCTTGACTAATTAGATAGTTATGAAAGCAAATATTGTTTCATATGCTGCTATTGTTCTCTGATCCTTGTGCAGGCATCTGAGTACCATTGCTGAAGGACACGATGTGTTGGGAAAACTATTAGGAGACTGCTACCACAACTATGACAACTGCGTTGGAACCAAGGTAGGACATCTATCCCGACTCAGTTTCATTCATTAACTAGGAATCGATGCATATGCATGTCCTCTTGCTGCTAGACCCACCCTAGGGCTAGAGGGATCACCTCTATCCACAGAGGGGATTTACCTACACAACAATTTGGCGACCATTCTGGGGATCGGTGTGTGTTTGGCATCTCATTGTTTGTCGAGCATTTGGGTTGTCGAGTTGAATTTGGTCGTTTCATCATTTTTCTTCTTTGCTTGAATTTCCTGACTGTTTTCCACCATCCTGTTCAGTTCCATAGTGTCAAGTCTGACCTCTGCTCAGTGGTTTTATTTTTTCCCATGGTTTTCTATCTCGGCATGGTTTTTCCTTGAACAATCATGCCAATTGGCAAATGTTTCTTTTGTTACAGGTGTGCCAACCCCTGTTTAGCATGGATTACAGCTAAACAGTGGTGTCGAATCCTGTAGGATTTGGTTTGACCTCTTTTCTGAGTTTTTTTCAGTATTTCTTGGCTCTGGATTTAATTTTTTCTTTGCAACTAGTCTATTAAAATTATTTTGACTCTATAGTCTCGGTCTTCTCAGTTGTTTTTCCATCACCTTATCAGTGGAGTTTGTAGCCCTAGGGTTTCTAGGTGTCTTGTGTTGTTTGTTCGGCCCTCTCCTCACTGAGACTTCTGAGTTAAGTTTGAGTCACTTTGATCTCTGTCAATTTGATTCGCTAACCGATTGTGTTATTCTTTCTCTCGATTCTTAATGTCTTTGGTTTGTTGGATGATCAATTTTGTTTTCGTTTAACTCTCCATTCATCACTTTGAGCATAGATTACATTGCTCATTGGATCATTTCAAAAGCCCTTTGTTTTCTTGGAAGAGTGCATCCTTGTTTTGATTGCATTTTATGTTTGTATTACATTTGATTTATTCGTTTTAGATCTTTACATTCGTAGTGCTAAAAAATAGTATTTTTTTTGCTTTTAGTGTAACAGTTCATTGTGCACCTCATTTATCTAGAAGACAAAAAATTGCATTCTTTCGCTTAAATTGAAAATGAAAATGTTATTTTTGATTACTAGCTCTTAGCGAACTAGGGAATATTTTTCGTTTTCTATCTGGTTGTATTAGATGCGTTAGTGAAATTATTATTATGTTTCAATTGATTGCTAATTTTTCATAGATTCCTATCCCTCTCTTAGCTAGCATTCATTGAATGGAAATGATGTTGTTTTGCATGTAGTGTGCATTTAGGAATTCGATATCACATTCGGTAAGGCCTTGAAATCGCAACATTAATTCAAGATAAACCTTAAAATGAATTCAATCAACCTGAGAAATCATTGAAACCTAACACACATATTTTAGAGGTATAGGCTAGAGACATGCTCCGGCATTGTTAAACCTAGTAGCTATCATTTGTCATCTGGCATTAGATACCACTAGTATGGACTTGTGCTCCCCGTACCATCGCATATATAAAGGGATACCCTCATAGGTTGCAATCCTTTCTCCATAGGAAGCCGAGTCTGTTGTCCCGTAACCAAAATACACTAAACACAACATTCGAGGAGACTACTAGCACATACGTCAAGTCCTTGATCATTTCTCTTTAATTTGATTACCAAGGTGTATCTGGAAATTCACGAAAACTTGGTACACCCTCTTGCTTAGATTACCTGAGTAGTCATTTCGATCTTTTCGTGACTCTCTAAAAGTGAAAATATCATCGATCACTTGTCCTTTCACACTCGCTCAATTTGAAAGTGACTAGAGTCATCTTTTTCCTGTTTCTCGACTCTTAAAACATGAAACAACAAAGTTTCATTTCAATGTCATAAAATTAACTTCCTATGATCACATGGACGTTAAAGTTTTCTGCTTGGCTTGTTTTCAGTAGTTCCTTAGTTTTGATCTTGAAGCCTCGAATAAGCTATCTCATTTTCTTCCTGTTATTAAACATTGTCATAGTGGCGGAACCACCAGTTTCGTCGTCCTCTTCATTGCCTCCTAGTGGTGATCCTTTTCCAGAATTTTTTTTGGAAACACCTCAGTCCATTAGGTCTGTCGAGTTCTGGCAGTCTATCCTTCCGATTATCTTACCTCTCGCCACTTGGTCTCCTCTTGAAGGGTCAGTTGATATCAATTGGCAACCTCAGGGTGCTTGGTTTGGTTTTGGGAGCGAGGAATAATTCCCTCCTCTTACTTCAGGATCACCATTATTAGCTGCTACCTTACCTGCCAGTCCTTGTCATCTTTTCGATGATCTTACTACCTCATCAGACATGGATTCTTCGAGTCCTATTGGAAGTGAAGAGCTTCATGTTTCTACTGGGGAGTATCAACTCTTTCCAGAAGATTTATCGTATGTCTCTAGTCAACCTTCCCCTCAATCAGTGTCTCTTCCACCTGGTTATGGTACTTTGGGTTAGATCCTTTCTGGTGTTGCATCCATGACACTATGCGGTACATCGACTCCCACAAGGAGCTCGTCTATTCCTGTATCTAGAATATTGCCTTCGACACCCATCTCGTCGGTCGTTGTTACATCTGTCCCAGTCTGACCCATTGTTTGTGTGGCTTCATCTGCACTGGTTGTTAGTATGACTCTGTCGTCAGGATTTTTTGTTATTCGTAGGTCTATATTTATCAATCCTACGATGCCCGTTAGGCCCGCCGTGAGTGGGTCACAGCCTCACACTGTGGAAATCAATCCTACCTGCACTTCACCTATGGTTTCTACTTCTATTCCTAGTGGTTATAAATTCGGTGAGTATCTGTTGGATATTCAGCGAAGGTATGCTCCCTCTCCAGATCCTCAGCAGCAGAGTTCCATACTTTAGGGTTCTCAGCAGCCCCGAGCGTCTGGAAATCCTCCACATCATTATGATGTATATGGTAATCCCATATATTTTCCTCTGATTGATCCCAATCAACCCGTTTACTAGTCGGGACAACCCTCATGCCTACAAGGACAACCTTCAATCCAACAGGGACAACCCTATGGTCCACAGGGACAACCATATAGTCCGTAAGGAAAACCCTTACAGGGAAAACCTTTGGGCCAACAAGGAAAACCCTATGGTCCTACTGGTCAACCTCAGTTTCAACCAAGAGAATCTTATGTTCCCGAGGGGGAAAATCTATCCACCATAGGGAAAACCTTTTGTGAAATAGAAAAACCCTTACGTTCAGCAAGGCCAAAATTTTGTACAAAAATTACAACCGTACAGTCCTATGCCAAGTCAACCTAGTTTTCAGGGGAAAACTAGCCCATCCCAACCATCGGGCCAACCTCTTCCACAAGGGAAACTCGATGGACCTCAACATCCAGGCCAACCTGCCCCATAGGGACAGTCTGTCCAACCTCAGCAGCTAGTTCAACCTGCTCCACAGGGACAACCTACTCAGCCTCAAGGTGCTACTTACCCTCTTCAAGGTCAATTTTAGGCAGTATATAGTGTGACCCAAGGTTACACTTATTATAATCAAGGTCAATCCCAGATGGTGTATAATCCACCTCAAGGAAATGCTTACATTCTGCAGCAAAATCCATATGTTTCTCAGCAAGGAACTCAGTGATATGCTCAGAATCAGTATCCCGGTCCTCAACCCATGTATGGGCAGAACAATTAGGCTTATAACCGCTATGGACAGGATCCTCCGGGACAAAACATATGGGGGTAAAATTTCTCTCAACCTGGGTGGAATGCTAATACTGGTCTTTAGCAATGACTTGCAAAGCCTTTTAATCCTCAATTTCCTTTTATCGCTACGTTGGAAGTGCCTGATGTGTCAAAGTTAACGAACGATCCAATCCTTCATAACCCATATTGGCCTCTAGTACCAACCAAAATTACTTGTGATTGTCCCAAGTTTGAGGGAAAGGCCGGAGAAGACCCCCAAGTGCATGTTATGACCTACCATATTTGGTGTTCCTCTAACTCTTGGGTTGACGATTCTATCCGACTCCATCTTTTCCAACAAACTCTTACTGGTTCCACTACCAAGTGGTACATAAAATTATCTTGTGGTATCTTCCAATATTTCAACTCTTTATCCATGGTGTTTCTCATGCACTTTCAGTTACCGGTTCAGTGTGAAACCAGGACACACCTCCTCACATCCTTGAAATAAGATCGAGCTACCCATATCTCAAATCATATTCATGAATGGAGGTGTCTTTGTTGCTTGATCAAGTTTGATATTCTTGATCAGCTTCTAGCTGATTGGTTTACTACCTCTGTTGCTTTGATTGCTAAGGACATTGCTATGGGGGCATGTGTTACTGAGGAAAAATCCATTTTTGGTGCCCAGTACCTTGATCTTGTGTACTCTCAGTCCGGCACGTTGTATGATCTCTTACCTATAACTTCCAAAGCATTGAAAACGCCATCCATAAATGGTATCATCGGTTTCGTGTCTCAGACTTCTCAGAAGTCTTCTCCTCCAAATCCTAAGAAGAAAAAATCTACTCCTTCCAATGATATTGCTTCTTAGCCAACCCAGAATTCTGGTAAAACCACGGAAGTTAATGTCGTTCAGGCCAATCTGGTAGATAAAAATTCCAAGGGTAAAAACAAGGGTAAAGGTAAGGCCAAAGCCGATACTCCGAAATAGGATTCTCAAAAATCTCGTGTTGATGATGGTTCACAGTGTAAACTGAAGTATCCTTACTTGATTTGTGATGAACAGCACTATAACACCAAGGATTGTCCTTGACGGGCCGAAGTGAGTCGATTTTTCAAAGGCACCCAAGGAACTCCGGTTGTTCTCAAAGAACCGTTTCCGTCACAGTAGACTCAGTTGGTACAGCAACCTCAGCCCTCTGCCCCATTTGGCTCTCAAGTTTTCATGATGAATGGTTCCACACCCATTTCTATTGCTACCTGGTCGAAATATTATACTAAACTACATCAGGCAGCTAGGAAAGAGATCGCTGATGGTCCTCCTCCTCTGCCTATTTTTGGCCCTCTTCAGATTGAAAGGCCCAGTACTGAGCCCGTTGTCTGGCCACCTTTAAAAGGTGTACTCGGCAAGTCTTCTTACAATCCTAACGCCCATGCTGCTCAACATTATAATATTGTTGAGGATTTGGCTTAGGCAGCATCTGCTATGTCTACATTAGAAGTACTTCAGAGTTTTCCATCTCAATGGAAGGCTTTTCTATCTACCATTGGTGGGGTTGATCCTACTGATTGGAGCCTTATCACTTTCTACTTGTAGAATTTTGTCCCACGTCTCCCTCACCAGCTTGCACTCATTATCCAAGTTGGGATTAATGGATTGAATATCCATTGAGAAGTCATGGATGAGGGTGCGTCTACATGTGTCATGTCATCTTCCTGATAGAAAGCCATCGGTTCTCTAGCTCTGGATTCATCTCCAAATGCTCTAGAAGCATTTGATGGAAGGGAATCTAAACCTCTTGGTGTTCTCTCTAGTTTACCGATCACTCTAGAAGGGAAACAGTCAACGTCGAGGTTGAAGTAGTTAACGCCAAGCTCAATTACAATATTCTCCTCAGTCGCAGTTGGACTCACGCCATGCTATGCATTTCATCCACTCTCTTTCATGTTTTGTGATTTCCGCATGAAGGAAATATTTTTACTGTAGATCAGTTGTCTTTCTTCACTTCTTCATCTTCCGAGAGCAACGTTTCATATGTAGATCAAATTCCTATGCCTTACAAGAGCATAGGGCTGGGTCTCTTCAAAGATCCTACCCTCATGGGTATTTTTCCTCTTCCTCCACCCAACACTATTCAAGTTAATGTGATCTCTAGGTATTCTAATCTGTGGATCATCCCTTCGCCCAAGAAAATTGATTCATTTGGATATTAGATGTCGTTAAGTCCGATTGAGATTGATTATTATGAACTTTTTTTGGCTTTGGGTCCTCTGCCTCCTGATCATGCTCCTTTGGGCATGTCTCTTGATACTTATTCTCAATCCCCTTGGCTCAGTGATTCAGATTCGCCCGATCCCTTGAGAGAGATCTTTCCCTCCGATGAGGCCATCGTGGAAACTATGTCTCTTGAGGATCCTCCTTGGGATGATAGTCATCATCTTTTCTCATTCATGCCTGGCCTTGGGGCCATGTCTATGTGTCTCGAGAGGTTTTCTTCTCAAGTCCCTTCTCCTCCACTTAAAACACCTATACTAACACACAAAATATTTGCAGAAGGTAACTTAAGCAACATTACACAAACGATGCCTATCAACATCTTTTTCAAACCAAGGGTTGTCGAGAACATCCATATTAGGGTGACATGTTCTCCCAAAGGGATCTAGGTCTATACTAGTCTCTTCCGCGAGTTTTGTGACGTTTTCACATGGTCTTATGAAGAGATACCTGGCATCGATCCAAGTATAGTGGTGCATGAGATTCATACCTATCCTAGTGCAAAGCCTATTCGTCAATGCCTTCATCCTGTGCACCGTAGAAAGGCTGCTGCTATTAAGGGAAAATTTGAAAAACTTCTTAAAGTTGGTTTTATCTATCTGATTCCCTTGACATAATGGGTTTCTAATATTGTTCCTGTAGATAAGAAACAGGGTACCATTCGTGTCTGTGTTTATTACTGTGAAATTAACCGTGCTTGCCCTAAGGATAATTATCCCACTCCTTTTATTGATCAAATCATTGATGACTGTGTTGGGAGTGAGATTTTTTCCCTTATGGATGGGTTTTCTGGGTATAACCAGATTAATATTCTTCCGAACGATCAACATAAGACTGCCTTTGTCTTTCCTTGGTGTAATTTTTCTTATAAAAATCTCCCTTTCGGTCTGAAAAATGTTGGGGCTACGTTTCAGCGAGCAGTGTCATATGCGTTCCACAATATCAAGCACATTGTTCAACCTTATTTGGATGATCTTTTGGCTCATTTAGCTAAGCATAAAGACCATCCTCATCATCTCCATTAGATTTTTCTTCGTTGTCGACGCTATAACATCTGGCTCAATCCGCATAAGTGTGTCTTCTGTGTTGACTCCGATAGACTCTTAGGGTTTATCGTTTCCAAATATGGGACTCGTCTCGATCCACTCAAATTTGAAGCTATCGTTAATCTCCCCTCTCCTTCCTCCTTACATTAGTTGTAGATTATATAGGGAAAAGCTAACTTCTTACATTGTTTTATACCTAACTATGTCAAAGTGGCCAAAGGATTTATGTGATTACTGAAGAAAGGTGTCACGTTCCTCTAGGATGAGATCACCCAAAAGTCCTTCAATGCACTAAAGACATTGCTCGTCATTGATTCTCTGTTGCATTTTCCAAATTATCATCACGATTACTACCTCTATTTGGTTGTCACGTTTAGCACAATTACCATGGTTTTGGTACAAGATGACGATGACGGTGATGAACATGTCATTTACTATCTGTCTCATAACCTTCTTGATACTGAGACGTGATATGCACATTTCGAGAAGTTGGCATTGGTTGTTATTCAAGTTGTTCATCATTTTTGTCACTACATCTTGTTGAACACAGTGACTGTGATTTCTGATTGCAACCCTATGACTTACATATTGAATCGTCAATTACTGGGGGGCAAGTACTCGAAGTGGATTGTCATCCTCCAATAGTTCGATTTGTATTTCACTACCGCCAAGTTGAAGAAGTAATTAGTCTTTGTTGATTTGATCTGCTCTCTCCCTTCTGATTCTGCTCCATCTAGTTTCGAGGCTCGTGAGGCTTGTTGACTTTTAGAAGTGTTGGAAAGACGAGTGGGTCACGCAGTGGACCCCAGAGCTGATCCAGTAGTTAGCAAAGACTGATAACACCATCATTCGCATGGTAGATCACTGGGTGGATAGTGTGATAGGAGGATTTGTTCCATAATTTGAAATCGACAAATTTGTGTCCTACTTAGAAGCAAAGCAGAGGTTCTTCAAGGGTTTCCGGGGTAAGTTTCTGAAAACTTTTCCATTACTGATTAAGATCTTGTTGTGCGAAAAAAGCATTTTGTGTAGCCATACAGAGTGAATGAGCTCTGATCAAAGTGAGGGTACAACGAATAGTGGTAAGTTCTATAGAACTAATCAAGAAGGAGATCGATCTTTCTACAATCCAGTAAGAGATTTTGTTGCGCATAGATCTCCATCTACGCCACCTTCAAACCCTCATAGGGGTAAAAACTCACCTCCACCACCACCAGAGGACAATATGGCCTCATACATGAAGTTACCTACCTTCAAGGGCGTGGGGGATGAAGACATGGATCGGTTCTGTTTTGTCACAGGATCGGTATGGCCTACGCAGAACGTGGCTAGCAATGCAGTGTAAAGGGCACAACTATCCCTTTCCTTTGAAGGAAGAGCTTTGGACTGGTACATGGGATATATTGACCAACATGTGAATGCAACTATTGAGGAAATCAAGAATGCCTTGAAACAACAGTTCAAGAAGCCTAAGTCCTACTCTCAGATAGTGAACGACCTGAAAGATTTCAAGCAAGGACCATTGGACTCCATATGGGAAGCTGATAAATGATTAAAGAAAATAATCAGAGAAGGAGGATTCCAGTATGATGAGAGGCGGCACACGGAATGGTTCATTGCTATGCGGCTGCCCCACCTATGCATGCTAATGGGTCATTAAGCGATTGAATCGCAGGAGAAGGCCTTGGAGGTTTCCATGAAGCTAGAGGCTATGCCAAGAGATGATACTCAGTTAGGAGTACAATAGATACAAGGCCATCTAGAAGAAATGCACATGGAGATTCATAATCTGCAGAAGGAATGAGGAACAGAGGCTAGCCCTGAAAGATGGTGCATACGATGCAAGGTGAATGGACACAACAAGGATAACTGTTTGCTACTAGTAGACTACATGTAGGCTGGGGGACCCAGCCCGCTGTGCCCTAGGGAATTTGCGGGACCAAGTGGGCCGACGCTATGGTGCGATGATTGTTGCATTGCTGGGCTACACGATACCAACCACTGCCCCTGCCTTGTCACATATATCCCAGAAGTAAAGCAACAATGGTGTAGGTTTTGCAGGTCTGTAGGAAATAATGATTAGAACTGCTGAACTTACGATCTGATGATAGACCGAGGAAACATATATAGGGTACAATTGGATCCCTCATCAACAATATCCCCCGCAAGTATAGGAGGCTCCCCAACTAGGACCAGGGGAGGGGGACGAGGTGGAAGCGTAGGTAGGGGTAGAGGCCAACTGATCTGCTATAACTGCGGGGAGGCAAGCCACTTTGCGAGGGACTGCACGAACCCAACATGACAATCCTGCAGATATTGCAGACATCTGGACCATATGATCGAGGACAGCCTAATTCTGATATCCAAGGTGTAGGAAAAGCAGCAGACACCTACACAGAATATGCAAAGGGTTAAGGCAGAACCTCGAGACGAGGGGCCAAGCGTTAATGTGATAACACGCAGCGGCATGGCCAGCAGAGGTTCTGGGGAAAAAGCTGAGGTGGAGCCTCTTATCTGTAAAGCAGCCACTAAAAAGGAAGTTGTAGACTTACAAAGGGAGAAGGAAACCTTTTTCACAACTCGGAAAGACTTCTCTCAGGCCAAGGCATCTGCTCCTCAGAACCCCAGTGACATTAGATCTAAGGATGAGGTCAAACCATTCATGCAAGCATCCATGAAGCTCTTGCGCAATAAACGGGCCGTAGAAAACCTCCAAGCCCTATTTGATGGCTGCGCAAGAAAAACAACCCCAGTCATGGAAGTTAAGTATGTGCATAGCTATATAATAATAAGATACGCATTGGTCGAGGGATGCAGTTAACCGCGCATATTGATGATTACAAAATGGACCATTTATTCTAGACCTAGGATCAGATGCGAATGTACTACCTAAACAAACTTGGCAGCAAATGGGAGAACCTAGGTTGGAATGGTCTACTATCTAGCTACGCATTGCTTATCAACAGAAGATCATACCATTGGGAAGATTATCAAATATTGTAGTAGATATCACCGAAGTAAAGGTACGGGCTGACTTTGAAGTCATTCAGATTGTAGAAGATACAGACCCCTATTCGTCACTCCTAGGATTGGATTGGGCCATAGATATGGGTGGTATTATCAATTTGAAGAAGATAATCATGGTGTTTCAAAGTGAAGTAACATGGGTGATAGTACCACTCAACCTCGTAGAAGGAGAAAGGTATACAGAGCCAATGCGTGAGGAAGAAGAGGTGGACCACGTCTATAAGTTGACCATGCAGGATGAAGACTAGATAAATCCTACAACCGATGGTGTGCTTTGCTGGGAAAAGGATAGTGAATGCTTCTCTGACTTTGACGAAGAAATAGAAAATTGGCAAAACCGGCTACATGATGTCTCTACATTGTGCTGCCTACGAATCACAAGAGACTTCCACTTCATATCCTTAGAGGTAAGATAACTACCCTACTTCGATGGTTCTGTTAGTATAAAAGAGTTTTAGCGAACATTTGAAGTTGAGGTTCCAAGAGAATGAAGGTTATGGCCCCTTATTGTAGCCATGTGCGCAACACCCGCAAGATGGTAGGACACGCATAAAGGGGCATTCCAGGACTGCAAGGAATGTCGGGACATGATGATCCTGCAATTTGAACCTCCAATTGATGTTCACGTCAAGACATTCCTCAGCCCAAAGGATCCGCATGAAAAAAAATTCGCTTGGATGAAAAAGTGGTATGAACAGACTACAGAGGAATGGGTTCACTTGTTTATTCATGCGTTGGGACCAATCCCCACTGCATGGTACTTGGAGGAAAAGCTACATCAGCGCACCTGCCACTGGGAGAGTTTGAAGGATGAATTCATAGGAACGTTTGGATTGAAAAGGGGCTCAGAGGTGCTTGACGAAGCTCTGTAGGATATAGACACATTTGTTTTTGGTGAATCTAGCCTTGATGCAGCATTCGGAGCACCAACATGGAAAACGCAGATGCAGGAAATTTACAATTATCGCAATATAACTATGGAAGAGTGTGATGAGGATCCATGCAATGTCTGTATCCTAGAATCGGAGGGAGAGCGCACAGTTGTGGGACCTCCACTACAAACTGTGTTGGGAAAAATACTGAGAGGGGGGGGGTGAATCAGTATTTACTGCATATTCAAAACTTTGTACTTTTTCATTCCTTAAAACCCATACGCTACTTTCCTTTAGTGAACTCGCGTATACACGCGGATATCATTCATACAACTCGCGTATTAGCAGAGATATAATTATGCAGATATTTATTAACTTAGTTCTTTGCAACATTCATCCATCTGATGTTAAGTTATCAGTAAACATGTGCAGTAACAACAGAATAAACCATCACACAAAGCATCACACATGAACACCAGGATTTTTAGGTGGAAACCCAAGTCGGGAGAAAACCACCGCTGCAGTTGCTCAGCCTTCAATATTTTATTATAGAGAAAACATTTTACAACATATGTGCTGGCGCAGACTCTACCAGCACGCAGGCACCCACCTGCGCTCGTTTACCAGCCTCTCCTGGAAGGGAGCTCCAACCCCTTGACTCGTTTACCAGCCTCTCCTGGAAGGGAGCTACAACCCCCTGATCTCGTTTACCGGCCTCACCTGGAAGGGAGCTACGACCCCCTGCTCTCGTTTACCAGCCTCACCTGGAAGGGAGCTACGACCCCCTGACTGAAGGCTACAACCCTCAGAACCAATATGGACCACGTTTCATCAATTTTCACACTAGATCCAACAACTTCAATAGAACTCAACTTGCAGGCCACATTTCATCATATTTTCAGACTGGACCCTCTCCATACATTTAAGCACAGTCAAACATCAACAACAGATAGCTAAAACAGAGCAGATCAGATCAGAGATTTCATACCCTACAAGCTCAAAGAAACTTGGGCTTCTGTATACTTGGGTTTTCTTTCGATCGATGTCACGTATACGCGCGTTCGTCCACATCAACCAAACCAAATATACCGTATTAAAATCACCGTACACGCGTTTCCGCGACGAACTCCCAGGGATAGATCTTTAACTATTGTTTAGTCGCATACTTTTCGCATCGACATTCGCCTATGATTCAACTTTACTTCGTATGATGTTCGCCTATTTCCGCATTCATGCATTCCATAAACAAACATCTAGTGATACAAACATATTCGTATCTAGATTCCCTCATCATTTCTTCATTGGAGCATCTCACATTCGTATCTATCATTCAACTGTTCAACTATAAATTCTTTCAATTCGTATACCAATAGAGAAGGATTCATTTTCAAGTTCGCATATCTAGTTCTACACCATGATTTGCACAATAAATTTCTTCTCTTTATATAGGTTTATCCTTTTTTCAATACCATGAGCACCTTTCAATACCATGAGCCCAAAACTACATTACTTCCGATGGTATTCCTGGACGGGGTCAATTAGGCGGATCATTACCCAATACAATGGGTCAATACCATGGTGGTTACCCTTGGTTTTTCACTTTTAGAGCGCTTTAGCCCATACGCGACTTGGAACGTTCTTTTCCGCGTGCATACGCGACTTCCCTTAGACAGATCCGCGTATTCCTTGAGACATACTCTTTCACCATAGATTTTGCACAAGCTGAATTCCTTTCTTCCTTGTCTTCTGTACTCACTGTAGATACATCAGATTTAGTTCATCAAACCATATTCTATCAAGCACAACTTCATCAAGTAAGTTGCCATCATCTTCATCAAGTGGATTGCCATTCAAGGACAACACTCAGCATCATATTGCTAGCAAACATCATTTCATATCAGATTCACATCATTTACCAAGTCTATTAGGTCAAGAATAACTTCATCAGGTGGTTCGCCATCAAGGACAACATATGTCAACAGTCGCATGTCTTCATCTTCATTCAGTGGGTTGCCATCAAGGACAACACTATGCATCATATTGCCAACAAACTGTGGATGTGACGGAGCCTCTGAAGCTACGGGAAGTCGAAATTGGCATGGCTGAGTAGCCTAAGTTGGCTAAAATTGGGGACTATTGGGATGATGACACTATAAGAAAACTTGCTGAATTGATCACAGAATATCAAGACTTATTCCCAAAAAAGTTTTCGGAGCTCAAGGGGATCACAGGGGATCTAGGGGTTATGCACATCACGCTAAAACCAAATTTGCGACCGATAAAGTAGCAGCCTTATTGGCTGAACCCTAAGTATAAGCAGAAGGTCAAGGAAGAAATTGATAAAATGCTTGCCGCAGGTATTATTGAACCGGTCGAGTAGTCGGATTGGGTAAGTCTGATGGTGGTTTGGGAAAAGAAGATGAAGGGGGAAATCTGAATCAGTGTGGACTTATGCAAGTTGAATGATGCCTAGGTACATGATCCCTTTCCAACACCATTCTCAGATGGGATCCTGGATAGCGTAGGAGGCCAGGAAGAGTACTCCTTCACTGACGGGTTCTCCGGATACCATCAGATAAAAATCACACTAGAAGATCGTAGAAAAACCATGTTTTCCATTGAATGGGGATTATTCCAGTATACAGTCATACTGTTTGGACTCAAGAATTCCCCTACTATCTTCTCACGTGTGGTTGTCACGGTATTCAAAGAGTTCAGCCAAAATTTTTTGGAGGTGTAATTTGATGACTGAACTATATTTGGCTTAGTAAAAATGCACGTTTCGAATCTGCGCATGATGTGGGATGCCTATAGAAAGCATCAGATTTCCCTAAATATTAAGAAATGTATCTTCTGCGTACCTTTTGAAATCTTGCTTGGACATATCGTGTGTCAACAGGGGTTGATGGCTAACCCTGAGAAGGTTTTCTTTATCATCAATCTGGAAATACCTATAATTGAGAAACAACTGTGTTAGATCCTTGGACACACAGACTACTACTGAAAGTTCACCCAGGGATATGCACTGATCACGTCACCTCTGGAAAAGCTACTCAAGAAGGATATTTCATTTTTTTGGGATGACGACTGTCAGAAGAGCTTTGAGCTACTCAAGGAAAAGATGGTCTCTTTGCCTATCCTTATTTTTCCCAATTTGGCAAAGGTATTTCATGTTCATGTTGATGCTTCAAGAATCACCCAAGGAGCGGTCCTTACATAGCCTGGGGACAGAGACATTGAACACCCCATTGCATTTTCTAGTCGAAAACTCTCTGGTGTGGAGCGTAACTATGCCACTACAAAACGAGAGGGAATGGCCATGGTTTATGCATTACAAAAGTATCAACATTATTTATTAGGGGGCCACTTCAAAATGTTCACATATCATTCGGCTTTAAAGTACCTGGTGAATAAGCTTGTGTTGGGGGGAAATCCATCGATGGCTTCTATTGTTTCAGGAATATGACTTTGAGATCATTGTTAAGCCAAGGAGATTGAATGCTAGACCAGATCACTTTTCCCAAATTGAGAGTGGCGAGGAACCAACCAACCTGGAGGAAGGATTGCCTGATGTGCAGTTGTTTTCCATTAAGGTTGTTGATGCATACTTCGCCAACATTATCCAGTTCCTGACTACAGGCAGGGCACCTGTGGAGTATTCGGTGCAACAAAAGAAATAACTGGTAACTCGCGTCACGGATTTTACCATCATCACAGGACATCTATATAAAATGGGTGCAGATGAAGTGTTGCGCAGGTACGTCCTAGAGCACAAACGACATGATATCTTGTCAGAATCCCACAATGGGGTAGCAGGAGGTCACTACGCAAGGAAAGCAATGGCGCAAAAGATCCTAAGAGCTGGCCTAGGGTGGCCCACCCTACATACTGACTCTTACGACCATTGTCAAGCCTGTGATACATGCCAAAAGTCAGTAAGACCATCATGTAGAGATGAAATGCCCATTCAACCGCAAATGGCCCTGCAAGCTTTTGGAAAATGGGGTATTGATTTTGTGGGCCTTGTGTGCCGAAGGCGCGGGAATAAACTCAGAATGCAGCAGGAGCGTTGGGAGTGCATGAGGTATGCCAAAAGCGCAAGGATGCGCTGGGAGCATAGGGGCATGCAGAATGCACCAGGGATGTGAAAACTAGTTGTTGGAACAGTCAAATCGAGTAAAACAAAAAAATTACCGTTGGAAGAAGCAGCTGGCTGACATTTAATGAGGCAATTTCTAGAGATTTTTTACTGTTTTCTTGATGGTAAGTTCCAAGTGAAGTTTACCCTACCATTGGGCGATTGCAGAAGCTATAAAAGGGGTAGGATAGGTCAGACAAGGGTTCCATATCACTTGAATAGCTTGTACATGACATATTTGTCCTTAAAGAATTTGTTCTATAGGAATTTCCATGCCTATAGTGTCCCTTTCATGTCTGAGTAGCCTAAACCTTCCGATAGTAGCCACCCGGGGTTGGGATTCATTTTTCATGCCAGAATGATGACTGCTAGTCCTGCTGAATCGTCAGCACCTATGACCTCGGTCGAGCAAGGAACCAAGGAAGTGGTGGAGATTGAGTTTGAAGCTGAAGAAGTTTTATCCATGCTAATCACGAAGAAGGGAAAGGAAAAGGCCAAAGGCTTAGGGAAACCTCAGAAACCCATGAAGTGGGCTGGAGGGAAGCCTCAAACTTCTCCGAGAAATGTAAAATACCTGCGAGTGATGCCCCATGCGCATGTTGCTCAGGAAGAAGCCTAGCCCACCAACCCACTCAATTAGTTACCTCCCTTTGTGTGGCCATGCAGGCCCTCGACGCACACACCAAAGAACCTTGACAGGCTAATCACCTATTTTCAAATGCCACTGACTCCAAGATAAGTCCCCATCATTGGTGGGCCTTTTGGGAGGCTCCTGGAGATCAAATTTGACGATCGCGACTTGGCTAATTTGGAGGCCTTCCCTGAATTGGCACCCGAATTATACCTTGATATAATTTAGGAAGATGAAGGGATCAAAATCGTCCTCGTCAGCTGGGTACATGGAGTAGCAGGGTTCAGGCTCCTAAACCTGCTCAGGATGCCGTACTTTGGCCACTACAATATCACAGACCATCTGGCGCGTCAGTTTCTTTCCCTGGTTCATGATGGGTGTTTATGGATCCAAGACCGAATCCCTATCCACGTAGTGCTTATCCATCAAATCAAGGGTCTTCCTATGGAAAGGTTAGACCCTCTCTTGCGTGTTGGGAAGTGGTAAGAAGCTGAAACTACTGAATATGTGTGGAAAAAATACCATGTGGAGCGAAATACTCGGGGTTTTATGATAAGCTCCATCAGTGACCCTATCACATAGCTTAGTACCATCCTGTTGGCATGCCAGATGATGATAAAATGCCAGGTCAACACTGTCCCTGCTTATGTCATTTAGTTAGCAAGTCAATGCAAGAAAGGAGCCCACTTCAATTGGTCCCAATACTTGTGTAATGAGTTTTTAGCCAATGTTCGCGAATCCTAGGAGCAGGGACTAGCATTTTTCTATTCTTACCTGCTCTTTCTTATAGCATTGATAGCATGGGAAGTACGTGAGGAATCGGTTATCCTAGAGCTCAACCCAGACATGTGTGAGGGGGCCTGCTATACAAACCTGTGGGCTTCTGAGGATGCGCAATGTATCGAGGACAACCAAGTCTTCTGGGTCCTTTTTCAGCGTAGCACGGTAGAAGCCATTAATTCTCGACCATGGTTGTCTCTAGCAGTCTATGACAGGTACAAGGGCATTGTGACATTCCAAGTCACCATGCACAATGTCCAAATCAGGGATCATAACGATAAAACCTGGGTCTCTCTCCCATATAAAGCTGTAGACAAAGATATTGATCGGTTAATCACCATGTGGCCTCTGCAGTGGAAGATTGGATTCAAGTATGGTGCGGTGGGCACTACGGGTGCAATTGTTACAAAGGTCAACCCCACCACGACCACGAAGATCGATGAATAAAGCAAAGGAAGTGACAAGGCAAGAAGCATTGGTTCACCAAAGGGCACGCAGTCGAAGCCAATCACTTCGAAGGACGGACAGCAATAGCAGACCGCTGAGAAGGATGCAGAGCCAGATCCCCATCTAGATTCGCAGCCAGATCGGGGTATCGAGGGATTAGATGTAGGCGGAGCTACCTCCCACTGCGGCATGAAGTGAACAATCGAGCTTGTCAAAGGGCCCTGAAAGAAGCAACGCTCTCAGCGGATGGAACGAGATGAGAAAACCACCCTGACCGACGAAGACCTTGAACAAATTGATGATGTAGTTGAATTGGCCATAAAGGATAGATAGTAAGCCTTAGAAGAATAGCACAAAGTTGCGATCGACACCATTCAGGCTGAGCTCCATGCTCTACAGCTAAAGACTGATAAGATGCAGCCCAGTGTGACTCAGGTACAAATGCCCTCGGCCACCATTAGTGCATCACTAGTTATAAAAGAAAACCTCCTATGTTCATTACCTGGTGCAACCTCGATGATCAGCCCACCTGACTTGGGAAGGCAGGTCCAGGACAGCGCAGACGTAGAGCTCAATGTAGCCAGACTACCACAGGAGGCACTGCAAGGTCTCCACACCTCATTATTTCAGGAAATTTAGCATTGGGACATGAAATTTCACCAACAATTCGGTCTGGCTGAACATACGATTAAAAAAAAGAATGTTGAAGTATACCTCGCCACCACGCATCAAGCGGAGCTAGAAAACATGATTCACCAACTCTGCGCAGATATTCCAGAAGAAATCCTGGCCACAACCACCCCCCAGGATAAGGCTTAAAGGTTGGTTGCAGCACTGAAGGAATCCAGAATAGAAGTTCAAGTGATCAAGACACAGATGGAGCAGAAGATCGTAGATTTGTAGGCTAAGTTGCAGCCCAAAACACCCCCAGAGGTACGGGCCCAGTGAGTTGCGCTAGTAGCCGCGGCTACCAATGTTATCACAAGGCAGATCATGCAGGGTGCCCAATTACTGGAGAGAACTATGCAGCTATGGACCAAGGTCCAGCGCGACCCGATCCTGTGAAGAATAAACCAGGACCTGTAACAGAAAGAGGAAGAGTTTGAGAAGTTAGAGGCCACCCTGCCCAACTTAGTCCCTTCTCATTGCTTGACATGGCTGCAAGCTAGCCATGCCCTCCAGGATCATATTGATGAACTCCGACATAAGAAGAAGGCCCTTGGTGACCGCCTGAAGCCTTAGGTACCGAAGCCCTCAAACTTTCGCAGGATGTTGATATTGTTGTTAAGCAGCTAAACCAGACTCTGGAGAGTGTCACTGCAGTGACGGAAGGTCCGATTTCGTAGAAGTTGGTTGACATTGCGCAAAATGTTGTTGCTCAAAGTGAAGGTGTTTTTCCCACATTGGCTGAGGCAATCAGATTTTTGCAGGCACAAGTCGAGATCCCATGAGCACAGTGACTCGAGACGAGTCAAAAGATTGTGTTGGGGGAATGTTGGAGTAGGGTCTCCTAAAAAGCTGTGAATTTTGTCCATTTTTGTATATTTTTGTATTGTTTAGTCTAACATAGGGGTTTCAGGGTGGGTCAAAGCCCGTAATGCATTGTAAATGGGTCAAGGGTAGACCAAGAGTCTGAAAACCATGGTTTGTGGACCATTGGATGTGTAGGATAAAATTAGTATAAATAGATGAATCTTTTTTTAGTCTTAGGTAAGAGAAAAATAGATATTGATGCGAAGCACGAATTATTAGATCTATAGTCAGGTTGTTGGGTAAGGACTCCTGCTGGTTGTGTGTAGACCCTGCTGGCTATGTGCACAAGTGGTATTTTGGGCATGTAAGAGGGTTTTTGTATTGATATACATGAAAAATACTGTTGGACATCTGATGTTATCTGGATCTGTGTTTTTATGATTAATGTGAATGAATGGGTTACGAAACTATCTATTTGATAGTTGAAAAATTACATGTATTTCTGTTATATGAATTTGTAACCTGTAATTGTTGCGATTATAGTTTGTTGTGCTGATAGATTGGTATTACGCACGTGGATGCAAAGATAATTACTAGATCTGTGTCTGATCATAGCTCTATTATATAATCCTGCGAATATATCTGCTAAATAAGAACTCGACAAGCTGGGAACGCAAACCTTCTTGACTTACCTGCTCTCTCTCAGGGTGCAGAAACCTAGTTCCAGTGCCCTCCCATACTACTTCGGGTGAGAATTTGGCCTGTGCAAGCAGGTCACTGCCGAAAGGGCCAGTAGTATAGGGGTTTGTTGGCAAACCTTAACCTCTGAACCTGGGTCAGGACCCCTCAAGCCAACAGGTGTCCCACCACTTGCACCTAAAAAAAACACATTGGAAAGAAGAGAAGTCCACTTCAATGATCTCTTGTATCTTTCCGACGTAACCTAATGTCCCTCGTATTAGGTTTTGATCATGGTGGCTAGCTCAAATAGATTGATCAAACTTGACTTCCACTCCACAATCTTGTGTCATGTGTCCATCATCAAAATTTTCTATGTGAAAATGGTGTCCATATGCCCACATAGATGGAACAAATGCACTTATAAAAAATTTAAAAAATCATAGTGTCATGTGTCTAATAACCCAAGGGTATCTCTTTGCTCTATCTCACACCAACTATATCATACTATTTCATCTATTCTCCAAAATGTTCAGCTAGCTGCATCTATGTGAGAGAGATCTATTTATAGGAGAGGTGGAGGAGGTTAGGATCCCTCAAATGGTGGAAGGGATGCGTTATCCTTTGGGAGGTTGCTCAAAAGTAGGGAACAAGAAGCCAAAGGAAGATGCTTGATGTTATTCAATTGAACAACCCATGTTGACTCCACTCACGAAGTGGTTGGCAATGGAAACTTCGCTTCTGTATTTAAAAAAATTTCCAAAAATAGCTCAGCGCGGGTAGTCCACTAAGACAGAGTGCCAATGGGCGTGGGGCCCAGTGCTAATTTCCCTTATTAACACGAGGCCATAACTGCCTACCAACGCCGACCCAAAATCATGTGTTTTTGATGGTCTATTTCAGGAATAGTCAACAAAGAAAATTTTCTTCTCATGGCAAGGGATGCAATGAAACTTTTTTCAAGGTATGACACTACATATAAGTCACAAAAATGGTCCTCCAATGTGCGGGATGTGGACTATAGGGACAGTGAAAAAATGATGTGTAACAGATGCCCCCTAAAGCATGAGGTTCGAGAGAGAGGGAGGATTGAAATGCTTTACGAGAACACATTAAAAAAAACACCATCTTCGGAAAACCTGGAAGTACAAATACAAATAATATCTCTGATACATGAACATGTCGCATGGATGCAACCATCCATAATAGATTACATAGAAACTAAGATTCGAGGTATGGACGCAGCCATCCAACAGTAAGGATCAACAAATAGACTCAGGTATGGTCACAGACATCCAATCAAAAGAGTCATGCATATAGTCATGATAAACCAAAATATCCCACAGCTTGGATCTTATCAAAAAAAATCCAGGGTCTTGCACTCCATCTCGACCCGAACAAGTACAAATTCAAGCGTACGAATATGTGAGCTGAAGTCAAAAATGAAATAAAGACATCTGATTACTAGCCAATGATGTAAGTTGTTACCAGGCACAAGAGAAACCACCAATAATTACAATGGCTCTCAAGGTATAGCTAGTACAATCCAAGGAATGTGAACAGTGATCTAACGTCAAACACCCACATAATCACTTGATCGAAGGCCAATGATGTGGACTTGTCAATGAATGCGAAGAACTTTCCATTGAGGCATGCAATCACCAAGGTACCAGAAGGGAGTCTCTAGATCAATTTTCTAGATAATGAGTTGAAGTCGACAGGAAGTGACCTGGTTGAAGGTGGGCCATGATTTTTCCCACATCATCAACATGAGATAGAGGAATATGATGATAGTGAATCAAGACGAAAAGAGGATCAAAGGGAGGTTGAAAATTGCAAACAGAAACTTCTCTTGAACATATCTGTTGTGAAACCAGCTCCAAAAATAGAAGAAAAGAGATATCAAAGCCTTAGAAATAAGCCACTTCAAGGGGGAAACCTCCAATACATTACATGAATGAACAATTCTTGGATGATACAAATGACCAAAACCTCCTTCTATATATAGGAGTCCATGGGGCCACAATATAATCCTAGTGGGGCCACAATGTAATCCTAGCCGACCTAACAATAATAATGTAAGGGCACAATAATAACAATATTGGGGTTACAGGGGTACAAAAATAACAATAAGGGGGGCTACACTAACATAATAAGGGGCTACACTATTAATATAAGGACCTAACATTCCCCTCTCCTTCAAACAAGTGTTTTCCTCATTGCTTCAATAGCTCCGGGTGTTTTTTTATAAAATTCTCATCCTCCCATGTAGAATCTTCAATGGGTAAGTTCTTCCATTTGATGAGATACTCTGAAATTGATTGATTTCGTAGTTGTCGAGTTCTTGTTTCCGTGAATCCTTGAGGTTAGAATATGGTTTTTCCTTCCTCATCAAGTTCTGGAAATATTGTTTGAAATGGAATTTTGTCCCTATAACCTTTTTTAAGCATGAAACATGGAAAACTGGATGCACTCGCGAAGAAGCAGGAAGCTCCAATTTGTATGCCATAATACCAATATTTTGCAAAACCTTGTAAGGACCATAGTCCTTTGGTGATAATTTATTATCCTTCATAACTTGCTTGAGGGACATTTTTTTTTATGGTTGTAGCTGTAAAAATACCCAGTCTCCCACATCAAAACTTCTCTCACTGCAATGTTGATCTGCCTATTGTTTCATTCGATTTTGTGCCAAATTTAGGTTATCCTTTAAGAGTTGGATAACTTTATGTTGATGCTCAAGATCCTTTAACGCTGGAACTTAGAATTTTCTCAACAAGATGGAGTGATGGTGATGATATCCATGTGCTATAAATGGAGTCATTTTTCTGCAGATGAAGAAGAAGTATATACCACCATTCAAAGGAGAGGTAACCGTCAATTTTATTGTGCTGGATTATCGTGATACAAAACAACGAAGATATCCTTCCAAACATTTATTCACTATCTCATTTTGACCATTGGATTGAGGATGATAAGATGAGCTATGAGCTAGTTGAGTACCCAAACAAGAAAATAACTCCATCCAAACATTTCCTGTAAAAATGGGATCTCTGTCACTCACAATAACTTAAGCCTATGTAGCATTTGAATTAGTGAATTCATGGCAATCAGACCGCTTAATCTAATAGAGATAATGCACAAAAGTGTGCATAATTGGTAATTCTATCAACTACCACCATGATGACACTCTTTCCTTCGGACTTAGGTAAACCTGTGATAAAATCCATTGAAATCTCCTCCCAATGTTGACTTGGAATGGATAAAGGTTGTAGAAGATCACACTTACTTTTTGTCATCTAACCTATTATCATTAGATGGACCCAAGATACTGTATGTAAGGCCACATTTCATTTCCTAAGTAAATTGTTTTCACTATGAAATAACTTAATAAACCACATTTATTAGGTTGTTTATGGTCTAAACAGGAAACCCCAAAAGGAAATATTAAACAAACCTATATTTGTTTGATTTTCCTCATGGAATAATGAATTAAACCATAATTTAATTATTATTCCTAATCATGTTTAACCCAAAACAAAGAAATTAATTAGATAAACCTTTATTTATCTTATTATTTTCTAGGAATAATTATTTAGATAATATTCCTTGTTAAATATGACCAAATTGCCCACAAATAATTAAATAAATCATTATTTATTTGATTATCCTTCAACCACTTCCTTAAAAAGATAAATAAATCATTTGTTTATTTATTATTGACAAATAAAGGGATTTGACCCAAGTCAAATACTTTTTCCCTCCAACAAATAATAATAAAATATTCCATAGAGGTGGATCTAGATTTGGTTAACATTATTTTAATCATGCACCAAGATCTAGAATGACCCAATATTTTGTTATAAATAGGAGGGTTTTCCCCTTCATTCTTCACCTTTTTGTTGCCTATTAGATCTTCCGGGCTCTAAAATCTTGCAGGACTTTGGAGCCATTTTCATTGTCATATTTTCCAGTTTCTTTATTTACCGTGTTGAGCCTTCTTTGAGTTCTATCTTTGTTCTGCTTCTTCTACACCAACAAGAGAGAGAAATGCTAGATCCTAAGTGTCGAGGACTTCCAAGAACCCATCCCACTGAGGAGAATTGGATACGCCTTCTTGTTTTCCTCCCAGGTGCCCCATTAATATAAAAATTCTTTCAAAAAATTGTTCTTGCCTTGTCTATTGGTATATACAAGCAATGGTTTCTTTACTCGCTAATGTTCTTTCATGGCGACAGATCCTGTTTTTTACAAATTTCTTGTCTTGATCAACTAACTGCAGATCTGAAGATATTGGCAGCCACTTTTGATGTTAGGGATATTAGTTATGCGTAGCTAAAGTGGTCTTTTTTCGTACACATCGACAAAGGATTCATACTAACAAAGACCCGGGGTCTTAATTGTCTCAACTTTATTTTGCTGGCAAACCAAAAATTCTGCCACAAACTTTTGAATATCGTATTTAAGGCCATCCCAAAAAAATTCTTTCTTCACCCTATGGTAATTTTTTAAAAATCTTGAGTGTCCTCCTAAAGTAGAAGTGTGCAATTCCAAAAGAATATTTTGTTTTAGTTTGGAATTCTTGCAAATATATAAGTGATCTTTGTACCATAAGGACTAATTTTTCCAACTATATGTATCGGATGTACTAGGATCTTGCTACAATTTTTGAATGAGAGTCCACACTTCTTCTTCCTTCTTCCATTCATCCCTTTCTTCGGTTATCTCATCTAGTTGGATAATTGAAATGGCACAAAGCAATGCTTCCACCTCTTCATCCTTTCTTGAGAGTGCACCTGCAACAACATTTAGCTTCCCTTTTTTGTAGACAATTTCAAAGTCATAACCCAACATCTTTGTGACCCATTTTTGATGCTCTTCTGAAGATAGTCTTTGTTGAAAAAATTATTTAAGACTATCATGATCATTTTTTACCTTGAAGTGTCTTCCCATTAGGTAAGGTCTCCATTTCTTTAGTGCATGTAGTATTGCCAACATTTCCTTCTCATAAATATCCTTTTGTAAATACTTTCCTTTGACTGAACGACTTTAAAAATAAATGGGTCTTCCTTCTTTCATTAAAACAACACCAATTCCATTTCCTGAGGCATCACATTCCACAATAAAGGTTTTTGTGAAGTCTGGCATAGCTAAGACTGGTGCTAGGCACATTGCCTCTTTAAGATGTTCAAAGGCCACCAAGCGCTTACTTTGTATGTTCATCCAGTCGTGTAACGACATTTTTTCACCCTAAACACTCATAATTTGAATTTTGATGACCAAATTTAGGATTTCATCCAGTCCCAACCCACAATACTCAACGTCGAGACTACAAAATTTTTTTTGGGCAAAGTCTCCACTATTTTAGAAACATGGAATATTGTTGTTTCCTCCTATACAAGTTTTAAATATAATATGTTGCAATTGGTGCCACAGTTGGGTCCTTCGTTTGAAGGAGAAACAATTGCAAGTGAAGAAGCACATACAGATCAAGGACCAGATGCATTAGTGGAAAATTAAATCAAGGGTGAGATGATAGATTATGGTTAGGGCCTGTTCGATCCTTCATTTTTTGGAGGTATTTGGAAAACAAGCTCATAGAATAGTTATGGAGGAAGAATGGATAGGTCCATCAGAAGAAGATCACTTGAAAATTTAATACAGCAGAGAAGAAAATGTTGGGACTTAAGCAGTCGAAAAATAAGGAAAATGTGCCCACAAAAGAAGGAAATTCTGGATCAATTTTTAAAGAATCTAGAAGGAAAGGGACAAAGGTACCGAGATTTTTTCAAAGTGGACAAGATCAAAGGCAGGATCAAGGAACCTGTGCGAGAACAAAATAAAGCAAGTGAGCCCATAAAATAATATGCCAAGGGATGAATTGGGCACCAATAGATGGATATTTTGATATGTATTTTTTCCGTCACAATTATTGATTGCATAGAGAAGGTTGTTGTCTGTGCGGAGCTCTGAATCCTATATATGAATTGTGATTTCTGGTGTAATGTGGTATGATCTAAGATATCACACAAGTATGTATGTGTTTTTATGTAATGGTTGGGATATAATAATAATAATAATAATAAAAGGAGTTTTGGGAACATATATTGTGTTAAGTGATTAAATGTCTGCATGGCCCCTTTAAAATTTTGTTTCGTATGAATATATGAATCCTTTCCTTTCCTTTCATAAATGGTTGTTTTGGTAGTGATATGGTTGTGTAGGTTAGTAAGATGATTAATTGTGTAAATAATATAACAACAATTTTAGTCCTTTTCCAGTGATCTAGATCCCTTATTTCTTCTTTTTTTGGCTCACCATGGGTGAGATGCTCCATTTGCAAAAAGGGAGTGAAAATTTCAGCAAAAATATAGACTATGACAACTTCCTTTGTTGGAAAACTCAAGCTCAACCCTGGGTATTCATTGTTCCAAATTTTCCACCAAAAATCGGCTCCACACTTCACTTCTCTTCAAAATCAACTCCTAGTGGCCGCATGTCTGCAAATCATGGGGGTCCACCCTAGCACATTCCTTTTTGGTTAAGAGAACCTGCCTCTACTTTTCACTCACTAATAATGAGTCTAATGTCTGAAATTAAAGACATTGGTGGGGTCCATCCCTAGGGCTTATCATGTCAATATTTTTCTGATTGGCATGTTTGAAGTTCTATGGTACCAATGGCTTGATGGTTGAAGGTCCATTGGGACATACCCTGATACACATCATATCGAGATGGGGAAAATCGACAACTATTCTATTTTAATGTCTAAGAGTCTACTCTGAAGTTTTAGGGTGTGAGATTTTGCGGGGTTGGTCATTTCTTTCCATATCAGGTGAGGGAATGTTTTGACCACAAAAAATTTGCAACACTTGATTCTGTCAAGCTCCAGGACCTCAAATTTTGGCAAGCCTACCCAATTCATATTATACCAAGTTGGGTAATGTTTGATTTCCAAAACAATGATAGCTCATTTTAGTTCACCAATGGCTCTAAGGTTAAACACTTAACACCCCTTAACCTCTAAATGCTATTGCCTTGTGTCTATCAACATGTTTTTTGTCAACAACACTTGAATGCCTCAGTGGCTCAAAGGCCGAGTGCAATATCTATAAGGTAAAAGGGTGAGAAATTTTTTTCTTATGTGATTTAAGGCCAACAAAATTCCTTGTTTTATTTCACACAAAAAAATTTAAGGCCAAATTCACGACCTTCACCATGCCTTTCCAAATCGGTAATTAAACGGGAGTTGGGCATAAATATTCTCCCAGTTATAATCATTTACACAAGAAGAGGGGTACAACACATACCAATTTTCACATATTTCATGCAAGCTACTCACGAAACATTTCCCCAATCAAAATGAGTGCTTATTAGGTCACTTGAGTTTTTTCCAAGGAGATATGCACTACAAGTGCATTTAAATTAGAATTTTTCAAGTGACATGGTTCAAGGAATGCCAAAACCTAAACATTTCTCTTGAATAATATGAAATAATAGTTTATAAGTTATGAATATCAAGTAAAGAGAGATAGTCTATAAATATGGTTCATTATTGTCATCATAACATTAACAAATACAACTAGGAACTATGTTAACTAAAAAAATTCAGGATATATATAATTCAACAATGTAGTTTAAATATTCATAGTCCAAGCACTCAATACAACCAAAAACTATAAATATGCATCTTTTCACTTCTGAATGTAACATTACATTCATGAAATCAAATACAAAATATTAGAAGCCCTATAATTTCATAAATAAAACAAAAATTACATTCCATATCCCAGGCACATAATATGTATGACTTATTTTTGGACTTTATACATATGATAAAAACTGTAAAACTTAATTCTACAATATAATTATCCATACTAGAGATTGAAATAACCATAAACATACCATACTATTATCCATGATGTATTCATAGGCAATCAATCATTCAATCATAATTCACAGTGACATAAGCATAAGCTTGTCATCACAAATAAGCATAACTTAGTGTACATAAAAAAAGAGAGCATATACCACTCTACTTATTTGGTTGAGTTGAATTCATCTAGAAAATAGAGAAGGGACTCCCACTCTTCCTCCCAACGATAGGATAGCTAGACTGAGATTTTCTTTCAATTTGAACACCCCCAAGACGATTCTAGAGTATAAGGAATTGATTGCATAGGGGTAACACACCAATGGATTGGTAAAGCTCACAAGAGCTTCAAAACGTAGGGATTCACAAAAATTTCAGAGAATTTTTTCATTTAACATTATGTTGTCCTTTGAGATAATTGTGGTCAATAATCATGCCAAAGAATCTATAATGTTTTGTTGTGTTTTGTAATTTTGGATGACCAATGTATAAGATAACTTATTGCAAATAGTTATTGATTAAATGTTTCAGATAATATCAAAAAATACAATTAAGGGCTGCTTGTTTATCTCACACAGTGATTAAGAATTTTTAAATGGTTAAGTAGATTTATGTAAGAAGATATGATTATCAAATATTCAGATTGAATTTTTGTAATTAATCATAAGCTTGAAAACCTTTAAACAATGTCTAAAAGTTCAACAAAATACATTAAACATTATCAATATGTTGACAATTTATAAATGAAAGGGATTTACATCAACAAACTATTTAGTAAATCATTCTTTATATTGATAATAACTTCAGGAGGAATTATAACATAATTGAAACACAGTTAACCTCACATAGTTATCTTGATAACAATTAAACATATGAAGAGGCAAAATGTATTGAAAATTGGAAAAACTCATAGAGGGTGTTATCGCTCAGGCCTTCCTTGAAGTTGTAAGAAAAGGAAAGAAACCCGAGGTAACCACTAACCAACCTTCAGATACAGAATCTAGCCAATTTGTATCCAGAGAGGGCTCTCTCTTTAAAATTTAGCTTTGTTCTTAGAAAGTTTTAGGCTAGTTATAAGTCCAAGAAATTTGGTTTGAATTTTAATGGTGGAATCCGCCAACTGAGGGCAAGATTGAGTATTTTTGGGCCATTGGGCTATGGAGTCGAAAGGATGGCTTTACTGGATTAATCTCCTACACACAAGATGGCTTTGCAGGGCAAGATAGCCAAACAGAGAACAATTTTGGATCTTAAAATGAATGGAATGGATTTTGAAGGGATGAAAGGCAATTAAGAATCTTTCAACATGTTCAAAAGAAAGAAAGTGAATGATTACAAATAAAGAGTAGTTAAGAATTCTTTACTATAGTAATCAAAATGTTTAAACCAGCGAAACAAGAGCAATTAAGAATTCGTTGCTTATAACCAGTTTAGAAGAAAACATTTTGGAATAATCGCAATTGAAATCAGAGTACACTTAAGTAAGTTCTGATTTATTCTTTTATGTCAATTATTTAGAAATGGAACACAGTGAAATTATAAACAGATATAAAACTTAAAACATGGGATAGAAAGGACTTATTGAACTGTAGTCAGACACATGAATCCTGCAAAAAGTCTTGAGCTTCAAATCATCATCCAGCAAGCCACAAAGAAATTTCTCCAAAGCACTTTTATTCCAAAAAATCAATGTTATAGCAAAGTAGTAGAATCCACCCTCAATACTCCATTCGAGGGCTTATTTATACAAAAAATGATTGAAAATATCTTACAACAACATAGGAAATAATCTAGGGTGACTAATGAATAAGTTACAACATAAAGAGAGACAGATGGTCTCGTAGATAGGATAAAAGGTAGCTGTTGATGTGTTGTTTCCTCCTTTTATGCATGTGCTGGAGGCAGGCCCTACAATCTAGCTCGATGCTGTCCTCTTGTGTAATTCTTTTCTGACTGCCTTGCTTGTCTGATACTCTTCTATTCTTACTGATACACTTTCAACTGCTAAGATGATACTCTTTAACCTTTGTTCATCTATTTATCCTTCACACAATAGTAAAAAGGCAAAATTTTCCATATGAAGATGAATTTTACAAAATTTCTAACAGGTCTTCCCACCATTTGTCTTCTGCTATTTTGGTTCGTTGGAGTTTTCTTAATGTTTCATCAGCCTCTGTGTATCTGAAGAAATTGGGTTGATTTGGGAACAAATATTTTATTTCATGCTCAAGATGAAATAAATTCTTTAATCTGTCATAAAGATTCTTTCCTGTAGGCAATGTCGATTCTGATGAACTGATAGAGGAACAGGTTACATTGTGAGCATGTATGTCCAATCTATTAACATAATTTCCCAAGTCCATTATTTTGTCTTCTGAAATCATAGGATTGGGAAACCCGCTGGCTAATAAAACATTAAACCTTTCTTTGAAGGCAATGATCTCTTCTTGAATATCTGAGCACTTACGTTCCAAATTTTGCATAAGAGTTCTCTTAGTAAAAACTCTTTTTACTTCTAAAATTGTACATGTTCTGTCCTCAATTCCAAGCTCTGCAAGCTGCTGTCTGGTTTGGGTGTTTAAGAACTGTATGAGTTGATTTTCTTGTTCAGGTCTGTCTCTCAATTCTTCTCTTGTTTTGTCAATTTCCTCCAGAGCTATTTTGACCAAGTCATTTTGAAAAGTATGCTAATACATACTCACTGGTATTAAAACCCATTATGAAAGATATCATACTCAAAATATTTTTCCCTTCTTCAGTAAAATAAACACTAGCATAAGGGGGAGGGCCTTTGGGCTAGTACTCTGGCCACATGAAAGCTTGGCAAATGCGGGTTAACTCCTCATGAGATAATTTAGTGGATTTCTCCAATAACTCTCCCATGGTCAAAGGAGTAAGGGCTTCACCAGGCTGAAAATGTAACATATCATTGATGGATTGAGCAATTATGGAGAAAAGGATATTCTGGCTTGGGGATAAAACTGCTCTTTGATTTGGGTCATAATTAGCATGACAATAATGGATAATTTTAGGAAAGATATGGACTGAGGGGAAAAGGTACCTAGGAAGACCAGACTCCCATAACCCAATAATATCTGAGCCATTCAAATAATTGTCTCTACAGCGACAATAAATTCAAAGGGGATTTTCAGTAAACTTCAAGTCCTTTATTTGAAAATCTTTGTCCACTAATGATAAGTAATCCAAATCTCTATGGGGGGCATTCAATGGAGCTACATTCAAGGCTACAGGAACTTCCATTTTTTTTTGGTTCTTGTGTATTCAAAGAAACATAAATTCAGGGGTTTTTCACAGAAACGGGCACAATTTCAGTTTTGAAGATGAAATTTACAGTTCTCTGTGGACGCAATTGAAATTCTGAGGAAAGGGAAGACTCAAAATACTCTGTAACAGTTCTTTGGTATAGAATTTTAAACGAACGGCATGATTTCACAGAGTTTGAAACGAGAAATGATGTAAATACCTATTTTCAGAAGGAAAACCGTGTTTAACAGGTACTGATGGACGACGGATGGATGCTTGAATACTGGAATTATGGGGGTCTTCAGTAAATTATGTTAATGGCAGTTTAGCAGTTGATTTTCAAATTTTCAGTGTGGAGGGCGCAATCGCTTTCAACATACAGAATGAGGAAAAAATGCGCGAAATTTGTTTTATTTGGAAAGTCAAAGGAATTTTTTATTATTTTTTGAGGATGACGTCACTGGCGTACGAAATGATACGTCACGGGAAATGTGCGGTAAACGGTAAATTTCCCACTGCTTTTGGGAGCAGGCAGTTTTCCACGATTTGGCAGCTATTCCACTGGTTGAATGACACGTGGTAGGGACACTATTTGGAAACCGCTCCCATTTCGCACGTTAATTGTCGGACAAGGGATGGGCAGTGGAATGTTTATGGACCATATATCTCAAATGGAAGGATCGAACGGTGGTCCGAAAGGGAAGTGGCAGGGAAGTTAATGCGCGGGCCCAATGTGTTTTATTATGAGTTAATCATTCCAGGAAGCTTCTGATTGGCAGAGAGGGAGGTTATTAATTAACCCAGGTGATTAATTAATCCTTTTGGTTTTATAAAGGGTCGGGATTATGGAGACTTGGGTTTTATTTGTTTTTTCGTTTAAAACATAAAAACATATGTTTAAAGTTTGTTTTTTGTATGTTTTTTATTATATGATAATTAAATTAAATCAATTTAATTACCATAGGGGGCGGGACTAGTTATATAGATATGTTTTTAGCCAAAGGGTTTTATACTGTGGGCATTCGATTTCATCATATGGGTTTAAATACTTTGGCTAAAACGTATAATACAAAGGTTTTTTTGGGATATTACATAGGAGGAGTTATATATATAGGAAAAGGTAATTTGTCTAAGGATTTAATAATTAAAGTTAAATGTTAATATGACAAAGGAACATGGAAAACTCAAAATTCTTTACACAACTAAGAAAGTGAAGATTTCTAAAGAAAATTCCATTACATCAACTTCAACACTTAGATTTAGAATAGCAAGTAATTTTGAGGGATTTTTATGAAATATAGCATGATTTTCCTAAGTAAAATAGAATTTTACTTAGGAAAAGATTAAAAGTGAATGAGTATAATGATAAATAACTTCAAGTACTTAGGTCTTTTTGATTATTAGGCCGAGGGCCCGGTCCCTCCAAAAGTCAAGGAAATGCCTTGAGCCCCTTTAATCTTCAAATCCCTTAGCACTTTGGGGAAATTAGTAAAAACTTTTAGGGAGAAAGTGAGATGGGAAGTTAATAATTTTGACTTTGCTTTCTATGAAATTTTCTAATGCAGCATCTGCCTTTGCACTTTGTGATGAAAGTTAAAATTGAACACATTGGGAACCATTAATCATCACATGTAATTCTGCAACAACATCTACCTACCCTACTTACTTTACCCTACCATTTTCTCTTCTTTATTAGGGTGCACTTAGACTTACAAACCCTTCTCAATCTTCTTTTTCTTTTACATGGAAAACCTATCTAAGTCTACACTTATTACATCCAAGGGCTCAGATTAAACTGTTGAGCACATTTTATTAACTCTACCTATCTACTTATCTACCAAGATTAAACTGTTTGGCCAAATATTTATTCTCTATTCTACAACATGAAATTGAAAAATGAATGAGTCAAGTTTAAACAGTTTGACTCTTCATAAATTGTGGCAAAATTTTGACAAACTGCACATAATTTTGTTTATTACATTAGAGAAAAAAGTAGTGGCATTTAGACTTGCACACTTTCCTTGGCCTTTCTTTTTGATGGGGTTCATTTCTTTCACTTTTTTGACCATATTATTCTTTTCACCCTTTGATTTTTCTTTTAGGGTATACCCTCTTTACATTTTTTAAATTTTTTTATTTTTTTGACTTTTTAAGAATATGGAACACCTTTGCACAAGAAAAAGGTTTGAACATATTGCATAGTTCACCAAGTCTATCATGAAAAATGACACCTATTGGTATAGGAGTCTAACAGAGGGAACAAAGCTGTATGAGACAAATTCAGAATCCTTCTTCTATTATTGATGATCGAAAAACTTGTACAATTTTTCTTACAAAAATTCTCTTAGCCAAGGGTGCAACCTTTGATAACTCGAAATGAGAGTTATTATACTAATTTCTAAAACTAAGAAATATCTTAACTGATTACAATAATAGAATAGAGAATAATAGAAGAAGGAAACAGATAGATGAAGTGTCTCTTTTCTCATGGAAGTTGTTGATGACACGGCCCCTTTTGATAGAATTTGTTGATGATTGGACCCTTGAAAATCTGTTGTGCTGACATGCTGTAAAAATCACATTTTTACTCGATGGTCTCATAAAATTTATCCCATTGGTCTTGACATGGGATTTCTATACTCATCATCTTTCTGAAGATTTCATCTACCTCTATATATTTGTCGAAAGTAGGCCTCTGAATGAATAAATGTTTGATTTGATGTTGGATGATCAAATCAAATTATAGATCTTATAGGAATGCTTTCCTTGTAACCTGTCCTTTGATACCTGCAAATTTTTTCTTATCTATTGCAATTGTATATAATTTTTTACAGTAATATTCTAATTTAATCAACTTATCATCTAATCCTACCAATCCTGGCAGTCCTTTATGATTTAAGAAATTAAAATTTGTATGAAACCTTTGAACAACAGTTTTCAAAGCTTCACATTTTGTTTGCATCTCGTTGATTAAATGCCTCTTCTGTAAAAATTTATTGATCTCCAAAATTGTTGCAGTTTTGTCTTGTATGTTAATTTCTTCCAACTCTTCTCTGTTCTTTGAGTTCAAAAACTTGATCATGCCAGTGACTTCACTTGGATTTTTCTTGAGATGTTCTTTATGCTCTTCTATGGATGTTATGAACTTGGTGATGAGCTCTTGTTGTTAGAAAATAATATGTATGGATGGCCATACCTCTATCATATATTAATTGTTGATATCTTCCCAAATATTCTTCTTGGCTTTATTCAATGTTCCTACCATTAAAAATTCACTCTCCAATTCTTTTACCTTAAGTCCCAACTAGAGAGTCTTTTGCATTTCCTCCATGTATAAGGTATCATTTTTAATCTTTTGTGATTATAGAATTTGAAACCTCTGTTGTAACTTCTCATGTGCCTGCGTCTGAATAACTAAATCCTATGCCAATTTTTTTGCATCAGTAGTTGTAAAGGATGTTGAAAGCTCTATACCTACATAAGATGTTTGAGCTTCTGTATTAGTATCAGTAGCCACCAGAGTTGCTGATTTCTCTTTCAGTAATTCTTCAATCTGTTCTTCCATATTTCTGATTTGAATATTTTGACCAATGATCAATTTTACCATCTCCTATTTGTTGTATTCATTCTCTACAATCTCCTTGATTTGTGGATATTCAGTTGAGGGTAATTTGAGTTGTTTGTGCAGTGCAGAGATGTATGCTTTCTTTTTTTTTGATAATTTCCTCAAATTCCTTGTAGTATTTTAGATCATACCCAGCTTTCACTACAAGGTCTTCGAAAGACTTCAATATGTTCTCTTTGGCCAATGAAGACATCTTTTCGATATTCAGCTAAGATTGAATATTTGATAATGCAATCTTCAATTTGGAGTGTGACATGGTTGCTGTTGTCATTGTTGAAAATAACATCTCGCTAGATTGTCTATGCATGTCCAGCTGATCAATTGGATGGATTTGATTTGCATCAAAATAAAACACAGTCTTTTTGTACTCATCACAAGCCTTTGGAAAAGGAACTATTTCCTGCAAAAAGGCAATTTGCGTTCTTCATTTCTCATTATCAAAGATAGTGAGGAGCCCATGTTGGGAAGTTTATGTTTGCTTCCAGAACTGACTATAGACATCATATTTTAATTCCTCATTCTTATGCTTGATGTCTAAGAATCTGGAGAAAATGTTTTGTTCTTCAGAGGAACTGGCATCTGAATGCTAGATAATCTCCAGAGGTTCTGTAGCAAGTGATGATGATGGAGGAGTCTTAGGAACACGTGTCGATGTAGGAATTTCAGTGTCTCCCAAATCGATAATCTCTAGTCATTCTCCCTTTGAAACTAAGGTGGAACCAAGATTTGGATTTTTGTGCTGCAAGATAAATTCCTTCAGTATTTCTTTGGCATGTGGAGGCTCTTATCTAACCCTCTTCTAATGGATCGAGGTGCAGGATCCTTTTGATTTCTTCCCCAATTATGGGTTCTAATTTACTTGTAAGTATCTGCCTCACTAGGTGTATGAAGGATTCTATGAATTCTGAAAAGTTTGTTGTTGATGTAGCCCTAACCAACTCTGTCTAGTGAATCACTGATTGATTCACTCCCTTTGCATCCTACTTACTGAAGTGGATAGGAAACATCTTTGCCTTCCGAAAAAGAAACAAGTGAATACATTAGGGGAATTTTGAGGTCTAAAATGGGCCTCCTAAGAAAAATGTACAGCAAAAATAAACTTTATAACAACCAATAGGATTCAAGATGATGATGTCAACCATGGGGGATGATTTACCATTTTTTAAATAAAAGGGTAAAAATATTAAAAAATAATAAAATAATAAAACTACTTTTTCAACTCGTATTTTCAACTTATCTCCCAAAATGTTTACTCAAATTTCGAGCGGGAGTACTCGTTGGATGCGAAATTTAATTCCTCATCCAAGGAGTACTCATGTTACATACTTTCGATGAACTCTACTACACGAAAAATGAGAAATACATAAAAAACGTGATTGTAATCACGTTTTGTACTTGCTCTATTTCTAGTACCATCTAATAGAACTTCAGTATTGGACATGGGTACTCCTTGGATGGGGAATTAAATTTCGCATCCAACGAGTACTCCCGCTCGAAATTTGAGTAAAAACTTTGGGAGATAAGTTGAAAATATGAGTTGAAAAAGTAGTTTTTCCATTTTTCCCTCTAAAATTTGATGATGTCATCAAATCTTATTTGATTTTTTCCACTATTATTTTATAATTTCCTTAGGAGGCCCATTTTAGACCTCAAAATTCCCCTAATGAATTACAAAAGTGTAATTAAACACACCCTGTGCTGTAAAATTCAGGAATTTCTCATGTATATTTTCATCCAAGAATTGGTTGTAATTATACATGAACAATGTTGATTTGTCTTTAATGAATATGGATAAGAACCCCATGATGGTTTCATCAATTTTTTGATCATTTGGATATCCTAACAGGTATGAAAGAAGTGAGATGCAGTGCTTAGAAGCTTTAGGAAAGATTGAGGATGAGTATGGTGGAATTTTCTTGGGAAACTCTGCATCCTCAGGTAGGAATATCTCAAAAATCTCGGCTCTCTGAGGGAAGTTTAGCTTGTGCTAAATATCCATGAGAGCAGCAAGTGAAAAATGGGATAGAGAATGAGATGAAGGAATGAGGACCATTAGGTTTATGGTTTCTGGGGATATGTTTATTAGAATGTTTCCATTCTAAGCCACCACTGATCTTGTTATGGGATCATATTGTTTTTGGCACCAGGAAATTAGATCAGGGAAAGAGTGGGTCTGAGGAAAAGAAAATAGGGGCATCATAGGTTCCCAAAACCTGATAGGGTCCTAATTATCTATGTGTTTTTGTTTTAACCACAAATATAGCTCATGGAAGTCAAACTCGTAGTGAGCATCTGTGACTTTGAAGAAAGAATATGCGAGGGGTATGAGATCGAGGTTGAGATGTGGTGTTAAAACACAGATTTATTCTGAAACTGAACTGGAAACCTGCACTTCTTCAACTACCAGTTTCTTCTCTTTACCATTGGGGGTCGTCTGCTTTTTGGTCTTGGCTTTCGGGGCCATGTTTAACAGGGATATAGACTGGGATAAGGAATGTGATGACCGGGTGGTATTAGGAAGGGGACACTGATTATAGAAGTGGGGACAGTGGTCGCAGAATGTAGAACTATCGTTTTGAAAAGGAATGCAGAGATAATGGCAATTTGGACAAGAAAGTAAAGTGGTATCAGGCTCTCGGCAGATTAATTTATAGGTTGGTGATATGGGTTTAATGGCCTAAAATGTGACCATAGGAGTTTAACGGCTCAGGATGGGGTTTAATGACTAACGATGTAATCAAATGGCTCAAGAGTGGGTTTAATGCCCAAAGGTGCATCAAACAGCTATTGGATGTTCGTGGAGCGGAGTACAATGGTTAGGGAGTGGAGCATTGAAGGGTAACGGTTAGGTGATGTGGTGGGATAAGATTGGATGAAATACCAACGGTCATGGCATGGAGGGAGTTTCTGTTGGCTCGAGGCATGGGAGGAAACGGTTATGGGAGACCAAAAATTGTCTGTGGATTTTGGGGGGGGAGGGGGTACCTCCCAGTTTGCGATTTTGGGTGGAGGGGGTGTGAAATGTTGTGGTGCTGCCACATTGTAAAATGTGGCAGCCATTAAAACCACACTTCGAACCCCCCCCCCATGTTAACAAGAAATAGCGGGGGGGGGGGGGTGGTCGCGAAGTGATCCTCCCCCGTAGATCTTGAGCGGCTTTAAGATCTGTCGTTCAAACTTGTTGGTGTGTTACTCCTTATGATTTGACCCTTTTTGTCATTAGTTACTTTAGGATAAAATCATATGAGCGCTATATATATCAAGTTTTATAAATTAAAATTAAACCCCTTTTAAAGAATTTAAAAATAATTAATTAATTTTTAATCTTTTTGGCATTCGGTGCATTTAAACAGGTAGCCATCATTTTATTTTTAAACACTAAAGCATTCAAATTTTTTATTTTATTTCTTCCCTAATATTTTTTCTTTTTACCTTCTTTATTTAGGGCAATCTATTCTAACATTTTATTCTGACATGGATGCATAAAAAACTTAATTTTTCCTAACATTTTTTTTATTTTTTCTTTTTCATCCATATCCTAACTTAGCATTTTATTTTTTATTTTTTCAACTACCATGCTAACTTATCAAATGTAGATAATGTTACGACAAATTAGAATATTGATATACCTTGTAGGTGGTTTAACAAGAGATTAGAAATCACTGATAGTTTCACATCCATAGTAAGCACCCAATATCGGCGGTTTAATAGAAAGAGGCAGACACTAGTGGTTTCATATCCAACACTAAGCACCCACTGGTTCATTTTGTGGGTGGTTTAATAGTAAGAGGAAAGCATTGGTGGTTTTACAGCCACAACAAGAACCCAATAACAGTTTTTTTAATAGAAAGAAGAAAGAATTATTAATTTTGTGGCCACGACAAGCACCAAATACAACTAAATCACCATGTCCAAGCTGGTAACACTGGTTAAAAAAATATAGATCAATGCTCTACGATAGGAAAAAGTGTTCTTCATGAGTTCACACCCACACGGTTCCTCAAGTTCTAACACAAATTTTCAATAGATAAATCAAAATCCTCATTAGAAGTGGGATAATGTATATATGGGCCGTAGAGTTGCGCCCCATGGTATGACTGATAAGGAAATATTTTCTCTATGGTGCCTTTGCATGCATACTTTGTCTGTTTAGACCGCAAGGGAGGGGGGGGGGGGGTTGGGGGTGGTACCAAGGGTGGCACCGCTTAGTTGATTTTCCACTTCATGACGCAATCAATATACCAAATCTACTGACTCTAAAATTTTCCCAAACTAAATTTAATTAAGGAATCAGTCAAAAGGAATGGATTTTCCCAATTGCAAACGGTCCATCATTAAATTCAATAGGGTATGGGTATAGTTATCCAAGTTAAGTGAAACTAGTAATATTCCCTCATATTTTGACCCATCTTTCCTTTTTTCCAACATATTTAATTTAAATAAAAGTTGTAATTAATAAATCCAACATTAATAAATTCTAGCATGCTTAAAAAAGTATTTTCCAATAATAATTTCCATGTTAGATGCACAATTATATCAAAAACATTCAAATTTAATAGTCAATGCATGGGATTTTACAAACCCCACCCTCTTAAAGGAATGTTGTCCTTGGTGTTCTAGAAATAGAAAAAGGGCACCAAATCTAATCTTCATAGATATAGCTTGTTTACATCCCTTACATAGTAAACAAAATTGGGTTCATCAACCTCATCTAATATGCATGCTCATAAGTTGCTTCATCTGGTCCAAAGTGATTCCATTGCACCTTGACTTCCTCTATTACTTGGTGCTAGATCATGTTATACCTCTAGTCTAGGATGCATAACAATTCTAGTTAGAACTCTCCTTTAAATTTCACTTATATGATAGACCAATCGATCACATGATTGGAGTTGCAAAAATACATTCGAATCAAGGATGGGTGAAATACATCATGTGCTTTTATGGTGCATGGAAATGCTAGCTTATAAGTCACTTGCTCCACTCTCCTTAAGATATAAAATGGTTCATAAAATATAAGTGATAACTTAGCATAGGATCCCACTTTTAGTGAACTCCTCCTTGGTTTAATGTGGAGATATATGTGATCTCCCAGTTGAAATTATTTATGCATTCTCCATGTGTCTACATAGCTCTTTTGTATAAAATGTGTTTCTTTCATTTTATTTATAATATTGATAACCTCCTACTCCATTTTCTTCAACATATCATATCTAGGATTTACCCTATTTACTAGCTCATCCCAGCTAATGGATCTATTGCACCTTCTACAATAAAAAGACTCAAAGGGGCTCATCTTTATTGATTCTTGGTAACCATTTTTATATTCAAATTAAAATAAGGGATGAAAATATTCCCACCTTTTTTTTGGTTCATAACATACATTCTTAGCATTTCTTCTAACACTCTATTCACTCTCTTAATTTTTCCATCAATCTGAGTCCCACACCCACCACATTGTGCTTTCCAAAATTTTGGTGTGAGTTTGATTTCTTGATATGAGATGATCTTCTTGGGTATGTCATGAAATATGAATATATCCTTCATGAATATTTGTGTTATGTCAATGACCTTGTGGGTGGACTTTAAAAGTATAAAGTTATTTTCCTTGCTCAATTTTTCCACTGTCTAATATTCCCAAATGCGAAAAGCAGCAATATAGCTCACAATAATGGAAATAGCAGCAAGCATTAACACATTAGATATGAGATAAATGATATATCAATGGTATTATGTATAACAACAATAAATAAGTATAAGATCTTGGGGATCAAGTCCCTCAAGATAGGCAAAAGAAGCCTCCAATGCCCAAAAGCACCCAAAACATGTAATACACTTCTACACAAAATATTGAAGCAAGCACAATGCAATTTTAATGGCTGATAATACAACTGGAAAATGTAGATAAATGGATCTAATGATACCATGCTCATACAGGGCCAAAAATGGATATCTATTCTCCCATACACTTTTCCTAGATAACCCAAGAAGGGTTTCCAAAAATACACAAAATATTAGAATGTTGAAATGCATCCCTAAGGCTGAATACACTCTGCAAATGGGCACTTGAAAAGGAGATGACTGAATCTGATGTAGATTTGAAAATAAATCCTCCAAAATACTCTCTCAATGAAGGGTTGATCCCTTCAATGGAAAGAAAACACTCCAAATAGAGCACTGAACTCACCCCTGCAAAATATCTCTAAAATAATGCAGTTATGGACTGGAACTGCGTTGTAGGTGATGATGAAGTCTTGAACTAATTCCAAAATATGTTATGAAGCTCAGAGACCGTCCTTACTGATATCTTAATGGAAAGAAACCTTCCTCCACTGAAGAAAAGATCAGAAATGATCCAAATAAATCCTCCACTGCTGCACCCTACAACTCAGCACATATCTAAACAGAATTTGTGTTGTAGAAGAAAGATGTATCTTGGAAAAATTCTGGAATGTGGAAATCATGCTCAGTAACTTCTCCTAAGTTGGCACTTTAATTCCCCTGAGGATGAAGGTGGGATTCCTGCTCAGGAACACCCTTGTGATAAACAACATTGCAATCATAGCTAAACAGCTCAAGAGAGCCGAAAGTCTTAATAGACCACAATCAAATAATAATCCAAAACATGCTCACAATGGCTGCCATCCCTTCCTTATATTCTTTGTGACCTTCCTCACCCTTGGCCCCACTCATTAAAGGCACTACTTACATGCAAAGTATCTCCCTCCAAAACTATGTTGTCCCTCATTGAATATCCACTACTTCCATACTAGTGCTGTTGGTTTGGTCAAATTTGACCCAGACCACATGCTTCTTCCCCTGTTCACGCATAGGAGAGATTTATCCATCTCTTTTTATGCCCTCCATTCACATTTGGAGTGGTTTTATTACTATTAAGGAGATTTATGGGTCTCCCTACCCTCTTATTCTTCTAACTAAGAAGAAAAAATTAGATTTTACTATTCCAATTAGCTGCATGCTAATTTAGGAATATTATAATCCTCCCCTCCCAAATGTTGCTTGTCCTCAAGAAACTGTAAGAATATAACTGAAAAATGTAGGGAACCTTCATTCCCATGTGAAGCTTCAGCCTCCAAGCTATCATCCATATAAAACAAATCACCCTCCAAGATGGTAATTCATAGAAAAACTCCTCCCACATGCTCATGAGAGGCTCCTCCCAAAGGATCAAGTCAACCATATGGCTCACCTCATAAGGAAACAAGTGATATTTTGTAGCAGCCATATAATTTCCCATGCTCCCCTCGAAGCATGAAGAAGTGTGGGAAGTTTCATTCCCAATGGACACATCCAACCAATGTGTCATCCCTCCAATCATGTTCCCAACAATAATAAGAACACCATCAACGTATGGGATCATAATTAAAGTTATGCTAGCTTCCATGTGTAGTAATGGAGAAGAAAAATGGTCCCTCATGTGCAACCAACGCTATTTTTCTCCTAACTACGTCAAAATATGGAAATATGAGTGGTTTCCCAACCACTTGTTGGCTTCCCCAATCTTTTCACATGCTTGGAGAAGGTGTATGATGTATGGTGTAAATTGAGCACACCCCGAATAAGATATCGTCTCCCCAAGATCTCCTAGGGAGTGGCCATCATCAATGCTGCTTATGGCCTCAAGTAGACCATGAAGTCTAGAAGAAAGAGTGCCCCCTCTTGGAGCAATGCCCTGCACATGAATGGTAAGGAAATGCAAATACATAGTAAATGAATCATGATGCACATAGATACAATATTTACCATGTACTTGGTTCAAGCTAGTAAGGTGACTCATAGATGGGCATCCTCTCACTCCCAATGAGAAAGGAAGTGGTTGTGATAACTCTAACAAAGAGTTATGTGTCTCCTCATCCTCTAAAAATCCCATGCATCTCCTCATATGGTGGTGCATCTCCTCTTTGAAGCCTTCACAAATGAATCCATCTAAGATAGTATGGTATGCTCTTATAAAACCAGTGGTTTGAGAGAAAACCCTCATATGTTGCATGTAGTAGCTTCTCCTTGAGCTTAGAGGATCTAGTCAAGAATATTCTACTCTGAAAATATATGACCCCATTGTTGGCCGGATAAATCAATCTTGCAGACAAGATCGATCTCCCTAGTGTTAGAAGACAATCTAGCAACAAACGAACAACTAAGTTTGTCTTTCTCTAAATATATTCATTTTAAAAATAAATGCTATAAAGGTGTCAATCCTACCTTAGATCCAAATGCTTATTTGCAGTCGTAAAGCTTCTGTCGCATTAGTAGTTCTTCCATCGCAACAATAGTCCTTTCGTCGCAACAAGAATTCTTCCGTCACAACAATAGTTCTTTCGTCGCAACAAAATGTCGTCTTTTCGTCACAACAGAGTGTCATCTTTTGTCGACCTGCAATCACAAGAAAAAAATATTAAATAGCACCTGTATAACAAATCATTATAAAACATACCTATCCTAGTGATCAAGGAATCTATGAAATAAATGATCAAACGACAGCTTATTGAAATAAACAATTGAACGAAAATTTATTGAGAAAAACAAAACTTGATTGTATTAATCTTAAAATAACAGAAGAACCTTACAACCTTAGCCTTGATGTTGAACAGGCCTTCCCGGGGTCCGAAGCAGGAGTCTCCTCTACTTTGATAAGCCTTGCACTCTTCCTCCAGGAGCACATAGAGGTATGTGATCTTTCCTCTCAAAATCTCAGCAGAAAAAAGTCTAAATCTCAACAGCACTTCAACTCAATCACACATCAAGCTTGAACTCCCTTTAAGGCTACCCAATGCCTCCTTTTATAGAGCAGATGAGGAGGTTAGGGTTCCACCTTTGAAGGGATAGAATCCTCCTTCAAAGGGATGGGCTCCTCACATCAATGGATTATCTCCTTAAGGTGAGGTATGCATGAACCTTATTAAAGCGTACTCATCCCCAAAAAATCTCATCTAGAACCTTCTAGAATTGACCAAAATTCAACTTTTTCACTTTAGTTTCTCGCTTTTTTAACTCTGGAGGGGGTACGCAGGAATTACAAGGGAAAACTGCATTCTGGAATGCATGTAAGCAGTGTATTACCTGTGTACCCAAGCCAGGAACACAGGCAGGCTTCATGTTACCTGTGTACCCTGAGTTTTAGAGATTTTAGTGGGTTTTCTCTTGATTTTAGGGCTTGGAATGAGGAACAAAGGCTGTAAGACTTGCAGAGGAGGTAGGTATGAGTGTCAATGAGCTCATACAATCAGCATAATGTCAAGGTGACAGTTTTTAGTGCAACACCCATCTCTCACTGCATATCTCCCATCTGACAACTGGCCATGAAGCATTCTGCATGAAAAGAGATCCTTGAAGTATTCCACTAACAGCTGGGATCTCCAATATGGGTCAATACTGAATAATGATAGCATTTTTGATCTATCATGGGAAGCACATGTCATGTTGTTTCTCTCTTCTTTAACATCTCCCATGCCAAATTCATACACTGGAATGTTGCAATCTTGCCTCTGTTGCTCCTCCTGCAACTGCTCATGATCTAGTGAAGGTGGAACTTTTTAGAGGCTAGCCTTCCACAAAAATCTATCACCCATCAAAAAAGTTTTGAGTTTGGCCAATGTAAGCATGAGTGGCCACCAAACTTTACCAAATATGGAAGATCCCTCCCAAAGGGGAAGTATCTTCTAATTCTCCAAAGCCATGGAGTGGTCTCCTTGCACCATGATGGTGCCATCCATCCCTGAAACATCTTTTCTCAGTGCAAGATGTTTTGTGAGAGTGGGTAATACTGATATTGGGATAATTTCTCCCTCCTCCTTAATCCTACCCCAGACTCTTTACACTGTGTTAAGTCCTCCCAAGGTTCTCACCCTTCCAGGATCAGTGAGTGGTGCAACCAGATGTGAAGCATCTCTCAACAACTCCTAATCTGGTGGTATCATAGGTGGAATGCCTCCATTTAATGAGACATAAATATCAATATTAGACTACATATATGAGTGGATTGCTTTGTTCTTTCTCTCACTACGCAAATAATTATGCCTCTTTGGTGCATCAACCTTCTTAAATAGATAGGGGTGTGTGCTCCTAATTATATGATGTTGGCCATCCACCCTATCTTCTTCTTTCATCTGAAAGGTCCCACAATCTATCAAAAATGGCACATGTTGTTCATGGATTGTGCCTTGATCTCCACATGTTGGATTCTTTGGAACTTCTTGCAAGGGTACAATAATTCTTCTCTTTGGAACAATTTCTCCATCTCCCTCTTCATGAGGTACTAGATCTGCTCCTGATATGACAGTGTTGTTACCTCTGGTCTTGATCTCTTCATAATTAATGGATATTACCTCATCATCATTATGAGGCTCTTTTTTTTTATCCTCTTTTGAAAAAGATATCTCCATGTCTTCATTTTGAGAAGAAAACTCTTCTTGAAGTGGGGAATCTTGCTTCTAGCAAGGTATTCTGTAAGTTTTTAACCCCCTCAATAGTATTTTGAAATTGATTTGGCTTTATGGATTGTTCCAACTCATGCAAAGGTTTTGTTTTTTATGCTTGGCTAGCTCAACCAAGGATGTTTCATAATGTTTTGCATCAAATCTTTTCACTAACCTCCTAGTGAACTTTGCATAAGTAGATACATTTACATGATTCAAGGAAGAAGTTTCATAAAACCACCAGGCATAAGCCTTACCTTCAATATGTAGCACTGCTACTCTAATGGCTTCATCTTCTGAAACTTGGTGCTATTGCAAATAGGTGTCTAACTCCTTCACCCAAGCCATAGCTGAAAATTTAGGTGACCCATCAAAAGCAAATATAAAGAATCTACCCACCTCATGCTGCTTGCACCTCTTGCTTCTATTGTGATTTCTAGTTCTTCTGTCCTCCTTGATCTTGAAAACCCCTTGGAATTTTAGATTATCTTTGAACCTTTGAGATTGAGATTCATACTCTTCTACATAGTCACCAAGAGTCTCCTCCTCTGGCACATTTACTTCCTCCATCTCTCTTGCTATGAACATAGGCATGGTAGAGCATTGTAGATATGATTGTGTGACTAAATTCTTACACCTATAATATGAAGAACTGGAGCTTTCTTCATGTGAAAATATTTTTGAGGGATCTTCATGTCTTTCCCTCCTTATTCCCTTGATTTCTCTGTTAAGCTCATGCATAGTTTGGAGAAAAAGTTCTGAAAAATTATTTCCCTCATTTCTCTAAATAATGGAGAATTTCCTTTGTCTCTTCTATGATTCTTCTCCTTTCTGTGAGAAGCTTCTTCTTATTTTAATAACATATATGCAATGTCTTCACAGGCTAAGCCAAGATTATGCTTTGATACCACTGTAATATTCCCAAATAGGAAAAGTAGCAACATAGCTCACAGTAATGGAAATAGCAGCAAGAATTAACACATTACATATGATCTGATTGATAGATCCATGGTATTATGTATAAAATCAATAAATAAGTACAAGATCTTTCGGATCAAGTCCCTCAAGGTAGGCAAAAGAAGCCTCCAATGCCCAAAAGCACCCAAAATATGTAATACACTGCTAGAAAAAATACTGAACCAAGCACAACATAGTTTTAATGGCTAATACTACAACTAGAAAATGTAGATAAATGGATATAATGATACCATGCTCATACAAGGCCAAAAATGGAGATCTATGCTCCCATACACTTTTCCTAGATAACCCAAGAATGGTTTTTGGAAATACACAAAATATCAGAATGTCGGAATGCAGCCCTAGGGCTGAATACAGTCTACAACTGGGCACCTAAAAATGAGGTGGTTGAATCTAATTTAGATCTGAAAATAAATCCTCCAAAATACACTCTCAATTAAGAGTTGATCCCTTCAATGGAAAGCAAACACTCCAAATGTTGCACTGAACTCACCCCTGCAACAAATCTTTAAAAAAACATAGTTATTGAGTGGAACTGCATTGTAGGTGATGATGAAGGCTTGGCTTGATGCAAAAATATTCTATGAAGCTCAGGGACCCTCCTTACTAATCTCTCAATGGAAATAAAACTTCCTCCACTGAAGACAAGCTCAGAAATGATCCAAATAAATCCTCCATTTCTACGCCCTGCAACTCAGCACATATTTAAACAGAATCTGTGCTATAGAAGAAATATGTAGCTTGGCCAAGTGCTAGAATGTGGAAATAATGCTCAATAACTTCTCTTGAGTGGGCACTCAAAGTCCCCCAAGGATGAAGGTGGGATTCCAGCTCGGGAACTCCCTTGTGTTAAAAAACACTGCAATCTTAGCTAAACAACTAAAGAGAGAGAAAATTATTAACATAACACAATCAAATAATAATCCAAAACATGCTTACAATGGCTTCCATCCCCTTCCTTATATTCTTGGTGAGATTCCTCAACCTTGGCCCCACTCATTAAAGGCATTACTTCCATGCAAAGGAACTCCCTCCAAAACTATGATGTCCCTCATTGAATGTCCACTACTTCCATACCAGTGTTGTTGATTTGGTCAAAGTTGAACCAATCCACATGCTTCTTCCCTTGTTCACAAATAGGGGATTTTTATCCATCTCTTTTGATTCCCTCCATTCAAATTTGGAGTGGTTTTATTCCTACTAAGGAGATTTATGGGTCTCCCTACCCCTCTTATTCTTCTAACTAAGAAGAAAAAAATAGATTTTAATATTCTAATTAGCTGCATGCTAATTTAGGAATATTAAACACTGCCACCATGATGGCATCTAGTTTCCTTGGTGTATTTGGAAATCCTATGATGAATTCCATGGATATAACTTCCCAATTCCACTCGTGGATTGGAACCAGTTGCAACAATTTGGCTAGGTGTTTGGATTCCACGTTAACATATTGAAATTCTAGACACTTGGAAATGTATTTAGTGACCTCCTTTTTCATACTCGGTGAATAATACATATTCTTCTTGTTTGTTATAAGTTTTTGATAATTGATATGACCTGAATAAGGTATTATGTGAAACTCATATAAATTGGTCTTCTTCAAGTTTCTCATGCAAGGTATCTATCACTTGTTCTTGAATTTCAACTTTCCATCATTTGTAAGTCTGTATTTCTTACTTAATGGTCCTTATGTCTCTTTTTATAGTAAATCCTTCACATATTATAATTTTTTTCATGTAAAAATGCTTCTTTTATCTTTTCCTTGATGTTTTATTTGCAATAATTCATGGCTTCCAAGTGAGCCACTTGCAGACTTCTAATAAGTGCATCTATCACATTGTTCTCTTTACCCTTGATATGCTTGATTTTGAAGTCAAATTCAATAATTAGGGTTAACCATGGTCTAACATCAGCGTCAAATTCCTTCCTAGAAAGTAATTTCTCCACTTTTTTGGTGCGTGCACAATTGCTTCAAGTTGAAGGTCGTGGATGAAATATTTTCTTTCGTGCTCATTTAACTTTCTTGATTCATACCAAATTTCATTCCCTTCCTACATTAGTATTGCACCTAAGCCTTCTTTACAAGAACCTATAAAAATAAGAAATATTTTTGTATCAACTGTCCTCAAGGTATATGCATGCATGAGTAAATACTTGACTTGTTCAAAGTTGGTTGCGCACTCTAATGTCTAGTGGAATTTTACCCATTTCCCTTTTAGGGTTGTGATTGGATTCCAATTATATGACAAGTGTTAAATGAATCATTGGTATTAACCTACCAATCCCATAAAATATTTGACCTATGTGAAATTTCTGGGAGTGGGCCACTCCATGATGGCCTTGATCTTCTCGGTTCCCACAATGAGGCATTCTTTTGAGATTACATGTGCTAAATATTGGACATGTGTCTTAAATTATTCACATTTAATTATTTTAACATACAATTTGTATTCCCTCAACAACTATAATGCTTCCTTCAAGTTCCCTTCATGTTCCTCTTTGGTTTTCAAGTAAACAATAATATTATCTACAAACACTAGCACATAGTTTTCTAGGTATAGGATGAGCACATTATTCATTAAGCACATGAATGTGGTTGGAGAATTTGTAAGACCAAATGGCACCACCATGAACTCCTAGTGCCTATATCGTGTCCTAAATGTAGTCTTATAGATATCCTCATCCTTAATCCTAACTTGGTGATAAGCATATCTTAATTCAATTTTAGAAAATAGAGTGGCTCCTCTTAGTTGGTCAAACAAATCACTGATTCTTGGTCATGGGTATTTATTATTTTTGGTTGCTTTATTCAATTTCTGGTAATCAATTCATAGCCATAATGTACCATACTTATTCTTCACAAACAATGTTTGTGCTCCCCAAGGTGATATGTTTGGTCTAATATACCATTTATCCATCATCTCTTTTAGATGCAGCTTTAATTCCACTAGTTCAGGTTTTATCATGTGATACAGTGTCTTAGAAATTGGTACCGAACCATGAGTTATTTCAATAGAGAAATCATTGTCTCTCTTGTGTGGAAAACCTAACATTTCATCCAAAAATACATTGATGTATTCCTTCAAAATGGGTTGATCATCAATATTGGTTTTGTTTCCCTCTTTCACACTATTTACTTGGATCATAATTAGGGCACACCCCTTTCGACTGCATTTATTCTCTTGTAATATTGAAATTTTTCTTACTAGAATAGCCTTTTTCTCCCCTTGTAGTGTTCTTCATTTTCCTTCATCATCAAGGCACCATATTTATTTTTACTAACATTCCACTTTAGTCCTATGGTCTATGAACACATGCATGCCAATTAATACATCATATGAACCCAACAAAAGTATGTTGACATTCGTTATTGTGTGCACGTCATCCAATTCTAAGTGGCATGATTCTACTAGCTTTGTCACTTTCTTCTTAGCTCTCATGGCTAGTTGGACCAACCACATATCTTTCTTTTGAAAGGTACAATATTTTACAATTTTAGGTCTAACATAAATTATATTAAGTATTGGACCAATTAAAATTTGGATCAATTAAAATTGAAATGTGTTAGTTAATTATCGTACCTTACATCTTGAAAATTGAGGCTTGATGACTTGCTTTCCGGTTATTCAATGATGTGTAAATTTGAGGCATACTCTAAGACACATCATTGTCTCTTCTACATTGTACAACCTTTAATTTTACTACTTCTATGATTGAGGGCATTCCCTTATCATGTGGTTTCCTCCACATATCCAACACTAAAATTGTGCTTTCTTGTACCCGTAGACTTATTATCTTACTAGTTTAGTCGATTGATCTTAGTTGGTAGCTAGGAAAATTCATTGGAATTCACCTTTGGTAGGAGTGTTGAATCTACCACCTTTCCCAACCTACCTATACCTATAGATTTTTTATCCTTTCTCCTCAAAATTGGTGTGGTCCTTCTTCTTCCAATCAGTCTAGGTCTTAGTCTTATGCTTAGATTGGTCATAATAGTAACTAGATTTCCAAATAGTATATTCTAATGCTATAGGCTCATCAAAATCAATCGTGTCTCTGAATGCTTGTGATAACCCACTAAGGTAATTTTCAATATTTAAATTTTCATCCTTGATGTACGACACATGAGGTTAGTTCTAAAAATTTATTTGTTTATTGATCAAAAGTAACATGCCCCAAGTTAAGCTCGTGGAATTCATTGATATTGTTATCATAGTACCTTTCTAACATGTACTTCTCTTGGAAATAATTTTCAAACCTATTTGAGGATAGCTCCTTTTCTCTAATATCTTCAATTTTTCTTAAGTCCTCCCACCATATATCATCTTTAGATTTTAAGAAAAAAATGGTTACTATGACCTTCATGTTATTAGAGTATGAACTTCATGTTATTAGAGAAGTCATGTACTTTGAGGTATTTCTTCATCCCTGACAACCAGGCTTCTACCTCTTCAACATTTTTATTTTCTCCATAAAAGGTGGGGGGTTTTCCTTTCTTAAAATATTCCAGCATTAGGCCCTTCTCACTCCTTCTTTACAAATGGTTTATTTTAGTTGCCTTGACGATTGATCAAGCTTGTGGTATGTAAAGTTTCTCCTCTCCTGGTATCTTCACTAGCTTACATGTGCCTTTTTCTTGATTTACTACCTTATGATCTATTAAATTCAAATCCATTCCTTCCTATCTCAGATGGGATTTTCTTGGTTTTATATTTTTCCATATATCTGGCATTGAGCTTGTGTTATTTTGCCTTTGTAAATCTGATAAAATTTGAAATATTGTCACATTTACCTCTACTTTCCTCTCATATGCTCTAACAATTCTTTTATTGTATATTTTGAAACTTATTAAATTATATTTTAGACTCCTAAGTGTTCCTATCCTATCAAGGGAATTCTCCTCTGCCCTCTTCGCAACTAATTATTCTTCCTAATTATGTTGGGCTTTGTCTATTCTATATTGCACCATCTTGTTTCTTATTCTTTATTTTCAGGATGGAACTTCTTTCATCTTGTGTGTTGTTACACACACATAATTATTAGTTAAATATATCATAAGTATGTAAATTAATAACCTTAGCCTTCAAGCTTAATATTGAATCAAATTTCAAGTTAGCTAGAATCAAAATAAGATGTGTCAACATGTTAGCAAGAGTAGTGCTCATATAAACTATAAATCCAAATAAATTCTACACACATCATAGCTAAGGTATCATTTTTATTTTTTCTTAAGAATTTCTTCAAGTCTACTACTAGAGCTCAACTCAAATCACTTTGTATTAAGGCTATATTTGTTTTTTCAAGGATGATTCAGTCCAAATGGTTAACCTGGGATTTGATACCACTTTGTAACACTCCCTCCCACCCTTTGTACAATCTTGGGCCTCGGAAGGTGTCACTCACATATTAACATGATTTCCATAGTGTGTCATGAGAATGGATTTATGTAAAATTATCCTTTTTTAAAAATTTGTAGAATTAAAAAATAATATCACCATCACATCCATATCAATGAGATATTTTTAGTGATATAAATTCACCTCATCTATAGTCCTGGATTGAAATTTATGCCTAATAAAAATTTTGCCTTATTAATGAAGGCCAATTTATCACCTCATCTGCTAGTCCCATTCTCACGTCAATGTACAAGGCCCCCAATGCTAGGATGGAGTGGTTTGAAGTTAATAATGCTATGAATGATTGGGGTAATATGACTGAAGGAAGAGACCCTTAAGTGAGGTGGATCCTCAAGTTCACATCATGTTGGACCAGACTCCCCTCAGCTCCATACTTCACTTCTCTTCAACATCAAATATTTTTTGTCACATGCTTATGAGTTATGTGGACCCACCCCAAAATTTTACCTTAAAATCAGGTAGGCCCCATCAAATATCAATCCTTTAGGATTCAAAATAGAATGTTACACATTCAAATATAAGTATTTTCAATTCTTGTACCGATATGATGTGCATTGGGGTAGGTCCCTATGATAGCCCTTTTGGGAAAATTTCCCTCTTATAAACAATTTTAACATGGTTGTAATAAAATATGAAAAGGATTATATATGGGACACAAATTTCAAAGTGTAGGGAGGAGATTGCTTGGGAGTTAGAGGAAGTGGTTATTATTATTATTCATGGGATGACTGGTGTGTTTATATATTAATTTAGCAGGGAAAAAAATGGCATGCCAATACCTTTTTTGGGAAAACCCAAAATAAAATGGGACAAAGAAAATTAATGAAGGGAGTGGGATACGCTAGCATGACAATGTTCCTGCAACCTCTAATGGATGCACTAAATGATGGGAGGTGGAGAGACCAAAATAGAGACACATAAAGGGGATAAGCATTCATATAGAGGTAGATTGAGAAGAGAGGGAGAAATCCCTTGGAACAATAGGAAAGGGGAAAAAGAGAAGACTCGTTGAGTTTTCAGTGAGGGATCATTCCTGAGGGGGGGGAAAAGAAACCAGTGTAGAGAAAAGGAAGCTCGAGTGCAACAGAACAAGTTTCTTGTGAAAAAAGAGACAAGGAGATTTCATCTCCAAATGGTGAGTTATAGTGTTCTAATGTCCTTTGGGTGTTTTTTTTTTTATGGTGGAGGAACTAGGGTGTTTAATTCCTTGTTTTTTGGGTGGAGATAGGAGGATCACGAGTCTCCCATTAGTGTTGAAGGTGTGGGAAGCGCCTTTGAGCACTCCTCCTCAAGCTCTAAAATTTAGCTCGGGGTGATTAGCTGGAATAAATATTGTGGTGCAAGCCAATATAAGATTGGATGGAGTTAAAGTCCCAAACTTGATGTTAGGTTCTTCCTCACCACATGTGACAAAAGTGCTCATGTAACTCTGTATGTAAGTAGATCACATAATATTTCTTATTGTGTTGTTTTAAATGTCATTATGAATCTATGAAATGTCCATGAATGACCTTTATGAAAAGGGTATTTTTTTATATCTATAAGAGGAATAGGTTGATTCTAGTGTTCTTTCCTGAGCCTAGGTGTTCGCTTGAATTACCTGAATACAATAGATATATGGATCTATGAGTTAACCTGAGTATGAACTCATCTAAATTTCATTGAATGTTGTATATTTTTTTAATATGATGGTTAACCATGGCTATGCTAATTCTGAGGAATAAGGTTTCCTTTATGAATGAAAAATGTTGAGTTCTTGCATGATTATGGAATGGTTTAAATTCATGTGTTTGTTTTGAGGATAAATTCTAGTCTGAGGACCTGAATGCAATAGATATGTAAATATTTATATTATTTGAGTATGGGATGTTTGTTTCATTTTTCTGAGAATCAATGAGATGGATGAACCTATGTTGATAACTAAATGTTAGCATTGAATTTTTTTGAGCATCGAGCCTTTATCTTTACGAATGTAAAATATAAGCTCGGAAGGGATGAGTTTTTAAATGTATATACATTATAATCACACACACACACACACACAGATATATATATATATATATATATATATATATATATATAGCAGTCTTGGTCGAGGCCTTATTAAATCTCAACAAAGATAGGATGGTATGGAAGGGATTCGAGGGTATCCTTTTCCATACAGTTATATATTTATGCATATGCACAAGGCAGGCCAAGTTTATGTTAATATTAGGAGGGATAGGCTTTTATGCCTTGTAGTACACTTAATAGAGAGGTGCCATGTCGTGAGCTCAGTGGAGTCATGCTTGGCCACATATCAATACATATATGTACATATAAAAATGGCTAAGTGTTGATGGCCGCACTCATACATAAATACATACATATATAAGTATTACAACGCCTGGAGGAGGTGGATCCCACATGGCTAGGAGACGTGACCACCCTCTTATATTCTAGTTCCCATCATTTTACATTAGAGACCCAATGCACCAATGAAAAAATGACCATAGCGGGAAATGTCAGCATGACAGAGCCACATTTTAATCAGAGCTATTGAGAATAGGAACCTTCATGGCCATTGAATGGACCCCAAGGCTTGGGACCCTTGAGGTTTTCATGAGTTCCCATAATTTTCTAGCCAAGAATAGAAGGGTCAGGGCACGTGTCGTGATCAAGGCCATCAAAGTGATCAAGTATTACAACCATTGGATGTAGGTTACAACTGAGAAATTCCAAATTTCTAATAGTTCATTATAACAGGAAAAATTGGAATTATAAAGAAACAATACCCTTGGAGGGATGCATACCAAGGTGGTAGATTATGTGGACTAGGGGGTGACGTAGCGCACCCATGACATAACATGTGTCACCTATATTTGTTGGCTTGAGGGGTCCTGACCCAAGTTCGGTGTGCAAGGTTTGCCAACAAACCCCTATACTACTAGCCCTTTCGGTAGTGACTTGCTTTCGCAGGTCACAGCCTCACCCGAAGTAGTATGGGTGGGTGCTGGAACCAATTTTCCCCACCTTGAGAAAGGATGGGTAAGGAAAGCATGGCTGAGTCCTGTTTCTGTAATTTTTAGATTACCTTGTCCTGCGCAGCGTTAATTACGTTCCTATTTGCATCCACGTGCACTAGATCTATAGTTATAGGCTCATTATATCATCAACACAGCAGTACATAAATAGAGCATAACAGATCTAGATCTAAGAGAATAGTACACAGATCTTTCGCAGCTTAAAGATAGAAAACACATAACACAACATTTATTAGCAATTCACATAACATAACTCATAAATTCAGATCTCTAATAATTCTTTGCATTTATTCATTCATCAACCCTTCCTTACAATTCCCTTCCCAACCTGCGCACACAGCTAGACTAGGATCTCCGCACACACAGCCAGTAGGAGTTTGTTCCCCAAAACCCAAACAAACAACTTAAGCAATAGATTACATCAATATATCATCAATTCCTATCCTTTTTGATACAAAATACATCTCTATTTATAACAATCTAGCTCCAACTTTCCTATGGTCCACAACCCATGGTTTTCAGACCCCTAGTTTACCCTTTGACCCATTACAATGTGTTCGGGGCTTTGACCCACCCTAAAACCCCTGTGCTATATTAAATATAATCAAAAGTAATCAAAATGGACCAGTTTCACAGCTTGTTACGAGACTCTGTTCCAACATTCCCCCAACACAATCTTGTGACTCGTTTCGAGTCACTGCACTGGTGCATCGTCGATCTGCATAAGAAAAGTCTCTAGAGCACGTGCAAGTGGAGGGAGTATCACCCGAATCTGGGACACAACATCATGTGCGAGACTGGCCATCTTCTAGGAAGGTGGGTCGTCCATAGCCGTGGTAATACTTGCCAAAAACTCATTAAGGCGCTGAGTTGTGCCTTCAATGTCATGTGTTAACTGGAGGGCAGAGGTAGTCCAAGGCTGCACACGTTCCGATATGGCGTGGTGTTTCTGCTGAAGTTTTGTAATCTCGTCCTAGAGGTCGTTGCTGGTTTTCAATCGTGCCAAGCACTGGGTAGGCACCAAAGTAGATAGTGTAGCATTGATTTCTTTAATAGCCTTTTCGCGCTGTCGTAAGTCTTGATTGATTTGTTGGAGGACTGGGTCATGCTGGACCCAAGTCCAAAGCTGTATGGCCGATTCCATCAGAGTGGTACCTTGAGAAATTTTCTCCGTGATTGCTATTTTTGCTTCTGTGATAAGGGCAGTCCGCTAGGCACAGACTTCTGGGGGTGTGCCGAGCTATAGCCCTGCTCGTAAGTCTAAAATTTCTAGGTGGCATATTTTGAGAGCAGCAACCAATTTTTCTACCTTACTTCTGGGGGTATCCTCAGCTGTGATGTCCGTGGTGACTTCTGTGCAGAGCTGGTGGATCGCAGTCTCAAGCTCTACTTGTTGTAACCGGGCCAAGCCTACTTCCTCGGTATTTTGCACAAGGGTGCGCTGGGTGGCCGCAAGCTGTCAGGTGGTGGATTGAGCGTGGTCACTAATTTCCTAGGAGACAGCATGGAGGAGACTGTCTAATGCTGCGCAGGTCAGTCGAGCAAAGTTCAGATGAATACTTGTGCCCTCCGGGGGCTGTGTTCCGACTACGGCATTGGCAGGGATATTCCAAAGTCGACCGACCTCCCTGATCTGTGCCATGCCACTATTGACTAACAAAGGTTGGGCCTAGCCTTTTCTAGGTGGGGGATGCTACATTTTGATCTGGAGAGTGCAGAGGTCTTCCTGCAGAGATTCAACCCCTGCCTTCCATTGAGTTGTAATAAGTTCCCACTTATCTTCTGTAACCATAGTGACCGCATCCGCGATTTGTTCCAAGTCGTCGCCCGTTAATGTGACTATGGCGTCATAGTGCTAGCGATGGGTTTGCTGTTTATTTCTTGGTCCTTTTGTTGATGGCCCCACCCGCTTAATACTGGGAGGAGGGGGTGGTAGTAGCCATCGGGTTTAGAGTTGTGTCTGGCTGCGGCTGCAGCAGGTTATCTTTGGGCTTAGCTGTAACTGATGTTAGCGTGCTGGGGAGGTCCTTTTTCCATGCGGAGGGCCACAGTTCGATCAGTAGATCAATTTCTTCATCTAGTACCATATAAGGGAGTTCTACCCATGTCGGGCTAGCCAGGCTATGAATTCAGACCTAGTGCATAATGATTTGAAAAGAAACAATATGCTTGTATTTGTCATAGATGGTGGGGGAGAGTCGAGGGTAGGAGTTGATGGTAGTGGCAACACTGATCTGGAAACGAACCTAAAATATCTTGTTATATATCCTCAATATGTTTCTTATCCTTGGAGTCCCATAGGTGAGCATATTTAGCGCCTTCGTACATCCCATCACGGAGCTCGAGAGCAACCGATTCTTCTGGTTTGTCCCAGGCGAGTAGGGATATGAGGAATAATAGCCATGAGTAGAAGAAAGGTGTCCCATACTCTTGAGACTCGTGGAAATTAACAAGAAATTCTTTGCACAAGTATTGAGCCTAATTAAAAAATACAACCTTTGCGTACTGCCCGGTTAGCTGGATGACATAGGTAGGGATAGTCGCAACCTGGCACTTCCGCATGAGTTTGCAGGCTAATAGTCGAGTGCCCATTTGCGTAGTAGGGTCATTGATGGTTTGGATCACAAACCCTCGCTGATTTCGTTGGACTGCATAGGTTTTTCGGACATACAATGTGGTAGCGGCTTCATATTTCTTACCAAATTTCTCAAGCGGGTGTGGCCCCTGCATTGGGAGGCTCATGATCTTGTGGATCAACTCAGCATCAATAGGGACTCTGTCACAAATCCATAAACAACCATTTTGAATGAGGGCAAGTAACTGGCGTTCCAATCGATCGGTGATATTGTAGTAGCCGAAATAGGGCATGCGGAGCAAGTTCAGGAGTCCAGATCCTGCTAAGCCACATACCCATCGTTGAGGTATCACCATGATTCCATCATCCTCATGGATTGTTTCAAAGTATAATGTAGAGGTCAATTCTAGAAAAGCGTCCTAGTCCGCCAGATTATGATCATCGAACTTGACCTCATGGAGGCGTTTGCAGGGATCACCGAAGACCGGGACCTTGCCTGGGGTCAGCAGAGTTTGCAGGTAGGTGGTCAGGCCATCCAAGTTTTTCGGTATCTGCGTAGATGGTCTTCGTGGTCGAACGTACGGGGGTAACCAGTTGATTGGGTCAGCCAGCAGAGCCCCCTCCTGCTCATCTTGTGCTGAGGGCAGAGGCCTGGGATGTATTGAGGAATTTCGGGGTTTCTTTGCTCCCTGTTGAGGAGCCCTTGAGCTTTGAGCTTTCTCCTTGCCCTTCCGCGTGGTTTGTGGAGTAGGGAATTCCTCCAGCTCTGACTCATCTTCCAGAACTTCTTCAGCCTCAGGCTCAATTAGGACGGAGGGTTTGGTAGGAGTAGTGGTCGGCATCTTTGCGCAAAAAATGAATCCCAGCTCTGGGTAACTGCTATTTGATGGGGGAGTTTTACCATAAATGGGCGGGAGGCCGCAACTATAATGAATTTTTTTGTTCGATTACTTCTGCATGATACTTAAAGTAGGCTTCCCGTTTACCTGAGATAATACCGCTAACCTGATCATCCTACCGACCTTAAACACTTTCCATCGAAGGAGAGGGAGAGATGTTTTGTGCGGGGCAGGTTTCCCCAGGAAAGATACAAATCCCCCATAATTTTTCCTACCACAGGTTCAAGGGCCGCTCCTTTCAACAGTAACTTCTACTTCTCCCCAGAAGGGACAGTTCCAATGACTAGTTGTCGCGTCCCCAGTATCTTAGGCATACTTATTACGCTAAGGTTTCCAATTTGTGACAGTTACATGGCTTCCCCCAACACAAGCTTGTTTCCTAAGTAGCGCTTGGCCCAAGACCAAGAGACCTTTATCGTCTGTTCTACTAGGGTTTTAAGAGGGGCTGACATTGGCATCAACTGCGTAACCCCTGGTTGCATTACCGATGCAAAAGTGGTTTGAAGTAAGGGGCCGCTACTCGTGGAATCAACAGGTGTTATAGAAAGTCTATTGCTTATTTGAGGTTCGACCCATCCCTTTCTCATGTTAGGTCTTAATTTTACTCCCATCTTTTCCTCAGGGGTCATAAAGAGAGATTCCTTAGTGATACGAAGACAACGCAGTGTAGAGGATTGTCCTAGCCAGTTCTGCCAAGCTTCTAGATCCCTACTGGAATCCTCAGTATCTTCCTCGTGGCATGGTATGGTCAATTTATAGATATCAGTCCCCTTTTTAGGTATAGGTCTTGCATAACATTTGTCTTCCACTGGGTCTAGTGATACGATGACCCGTCGGCCCAGGTTTTCAAATATCATGCTGCATTTTTTTAGATCGATAATTCCCCCCATGTTCATAGCCCAGTATAGCCCAAGGAGTGCAGGGTAGGGATCCAAATCTTCCATCATTTCTATTACCTCGAAGTCGGCCAGGATCCTTGCCCTTGTAATAACCACCATGACACTGGGAAGTCTACCTAAAGGAATGATCCTTCTATGATTTTCCATTCGAATCTGGATGGTGGATCGTTCCAGCTTAGGCTTCCCCATGCATTACCAAGTGTGCTTAGGTAGGATATTGACGTTTGATCCTAGGTCTAAGATAAGCTGATCCATTCGATAGCCACGGATATGTACTGTCAGTCGAATCTCCCTACCGGTGCATTGCTGATTTTGGTGCAACGTATGGACATCCTTAACGCTGGTCATCCCGATATTGTGCGTTGCACATCTTTCCAGTAAATCCTGTAGGTTTCGTACTGCCCAAGGGTTGCAGAGCAATCCCGTGCATGCTTGTAAGAATAGTTTAACCTCCTCAGTTACTGCCTCATCCCCCAGGTCTGTGGACGGCGAGTCTTTAGTTTCAGGGAAGTCCTTACGGGCATCCCTAAACATTTCCCTTACTTTGCATAGGTCAAGATCTTCTCGGTTGCTAACTTCCCTGTGGATCAGTGTATTAGCTTCATCCTTCTCCTTAGCCCCTCCCGTCACCACTCTGCTACATGTTACTACATTTACCTTTACGTCCAGACCCCTCAGTTTAGTCTAGACCCTTTGCACCTTCTGCACAGATGAAAGTCACTTTCCCCATATCCTGGATTTTAGGGCTGGGCAGTCTTCCAGCACGTGGCCCAATTGTCTATAATACCTATAGGATTGTTGTACATGGTGCAGGAAATCCCTCGCAGAATGCACTGTGCCTCCACACTAATAGCAGATCGATTGGCCTCGACCCCAACCTATGCTTTCACTTTGGCTCCCACCCCTTCTCCCACGGTGGAGCCATACCTACTCGAGGGGGTTATTGGTGAGGTAGGATCTTTGTTCATTACATCCTTTTGGACTTGGTAGTCTTGCTCCTTATGGCCAATTGACCGGCAATGCCGACACCGGCGTTGCTCTGATGCAGTACCCTAGGTGCCTAGATAAGCCCCTAGGTTGACCTTATTCCACCCAGCTGTGAAACTTCCTTCGTGCCTCAGTGTAGTTTCCCTCGAGCCCCATTGTTCCAAGCTACACATCCTTGGTCCCTGTTCTGTGCCATCCTGTCGCAGATTCTGAATTTCCTGGTGCATGGCCTCAATCTACTCTCGGATCTGCTGGACGTCTAATGTAGCCCGCTTATGAGGTGTAGCTTCTACTTTCATAGCGACTACCAGAGCCTTATTTTGCGAGTCAAAGGCCCGACGATCCATAATTTCTAGTACCTGATCCCTTTCTCAACCTCCTTCCAGTCCCGGCAATAGAACCATTTGTTGGCTTGAGGGGTCCTGACCTAGGTTCAATGTGCAAGGTTTGCCAACAAACCCCTATACTACTTTCCCTTTCTACAGTGACTTGCTTTTGCAGGTCACAGTCTCACCCGAAGTAGTATGGGTGGGTGTTGGAACCAGGTTTCAGCACCCTGAGAAAGGATGGGTAGGGCAAGCAGGGCTGCGTCCTATTTTTGTAATTCCCAGATTACCTTCTCTTGCGTAGGGTTAATTACATTCCTATTCATATCCACGTGAACTAGATCTATATTTATAGGCTTATTATATCATCAACACAGCAGTACATAAATAGATCATAGCAGATATAGATCCAAGAGCACAGTACACAAATATTTCGTAGCTTAAAGACAGAAAATACATAACACAACATTTATCAGCAATTCACATAACAGAACTCACAGATTCAGATCTCTAATAATTCTTTGCATTCATTCATTCATCAACCTTTCCTTACAATTCCCTTCCCAACCTGCGCACACAGCAGCAGGGTCCACACACAACTGGACTAGGATCTCCGTGCACACAGCCAGCAGGAGTTTGTTCCCCAAAACCCAAACAGACAACTTAAGCTATAGATCGCATCAATATCTCATCAATTCCTATCCTTCTCTATACAAAATACATCTCTATTTATAAAAATATAGCTCCGACTTTCCTATGGTCCGCAACCCATGGTTTTCAGACTCCTAGTTTACCCTTTGACCCATTACAATGTGTTCGAGGCTTTGACCCACCCCAAAACCCTTGTGCTATATTTAATATAATCAAAATTAATCAAAATGGACCAGTTTTGCATCTTGTTAGGAGACCCCGTTCCAACATGGCCGCACTCATACATAAATACATACATATATAAGTATTACAACACCTGGATGAAGTGGATCCCACATGGCTAGGAGACGTGACCACCCTCTTATATTCTAGTTCCCATCATTTGACATTAGAGACCCAATGCACCAATGAAAAAATGACCATGGCGAGAAACATCAGCATGACGGGGCTACATTTTAATCAGGGCCATTGAGCATAGGAACCTTCGTGGCCATTGAATGGACCCCAAGGCTTGGGACCCTTGAGGTTTTCATGAGTTCCCATAATTTTCTAGCCAAGAATATAAGGGTCAGGGCATGTGTCGTGATCAAGGCCATCAAAGTGATCAAGTATTACAACCATTGGATGTAGGTTACAACTGAGAAATTCAAAATTTCTAATAATTTATTATAACAAGAAAAATTGGAATTAGAAATAAATAAGACCCTTGGAGGGATGCATACCAAGGTGGTAGATTATGTGGACTAGGGGGTGATGTAGCGCACCCATGACATAACATTTGTCACCTATAAATATCCATTTTGTGGGGCCAAAAGGAACAAAAATTGGTGACATGTGGTAGCCCAGGGTGGCCACATGGCGAGGTGATGTAGGTGCGATAACATGGTGACATCACCTCAACGTGATGTCACCACGAAGATTTTTGAAGGAGGAGAAGTGCAAAGCTTTTGGGGAAAAAAGAGTCAGCGTGGGGAATGTTAGCATGACATCACTCTAGTGATTTCAAAATGAGGTCACAATGTATAATATTTGGGAGAAAAATGGTCGAGTTAGGGAATGTTAGCATGATGCCATCCAGAAGTTACCTTTTTCCATTCTTTCTCGATCCATCTTTATAAATCTCCCCAATGAATTTCCGATGCCTTCTAGGACTTGGTGATGCCAGAAAGGAAGAGGGAGATTATGTAACCTTACCCATACTAGCATCCGTGTTACCACCATTGTTGTGGCATCAAAACTGGGAAACCATGGAGTTACAAAGAGACCCTCCCTTCCCCAAAACCAATGGTCCTTAATTTATGACATATTCTATGTCTTTCTAATTGTCAAATCAGTAGTAGAAAATGATGAAATTAGTGACTAGGCGACTAAGAAAGTTAGTCGTTGCATTTATTTCAAGTGAATTACTACTAAATTTGAGCAATTTTAAGTGATTGAACTAAAAATGACCAACTTAAATGACTAATTTAGTCTAGGGATAAAATATACCACTAGATAATAAGTGACTAAACTAAAAACGACTAACTTAAATGACTAATTTAGTATAGGATTAAAATATATGACTAGATAATAAGTGAAAAAATTAATAATGATTAACATAAATGAATATTATAGTCCAAGAATAAAAATATGACCAAATAACAACTACAACAAGTATATGAATTAGTCATTTATGTTAGTAATTTTAAATTGTGTCACTCCAGAAATGGAAAATTGCATTTTTGATATTGAAGTGTTACATTTCAATATAGGGGTCTTTGAATCCATCTGCAGTGTTAAAATTTAGATACAAAGGGATCTTTGAATTCATCTATAGTGTTAAAATTATGAATACCCTTTTATATCTAAATTTTAATACTGCATATGGATCCAGAGACCCCCTTCTTTGAATCCATCTATAATGTTAAATTTAGAGTAAAAGGGGTCTTTGAGTCCATCTACAGTGTTAAAATTTAGAGACCCTCATCTACAATGCTAAAACTTAGGTAGATGGATTCAAAGACCCCCTTAAATGGGTCCATGAATCCATCTATAATGCTAAAATTATAACACTTGTATACAATCACTGCTAAACCAACATAGAAGTTGCTATTAAAATGATTCTTAATGTGTGTGTAGTCAATATCATATAAATAGAAAAATAATATATATATATATATATATATATATATATATATATATATATATATATATATATATATATATATATATATATATATATATATATATAGGGTTCTTCTCAATGACTCTCATGACCACCACATTTTCGCTCTAATTTAGTTTTTAACAATTCAATATATAAATATACATAGAATGAGAAAAGGTATTGTGTATCAATGTGGAATAAACACTTGGGCATATGAAATTGGTCCTTTTTTTCTATTAACATATGGTTTTGGTGAAGCTATAACAAATCCATCTTTGTTTCCTTCCCTCCATATTTTTTAGTGATCACAAGTTTGTTTTATCTTCCATTTTAAATTTCCCTCTACAAATTTCCATTTATTTTTCATTTTAAATTTCCCTCAACACATTTACATTTATTTTTCATTTAAAATTCCCTCTATACACTTACTTACAAATTTGGTGGGAGCTTCAACATCACAAAGTTTCAACGTATGTTTCGATTGCCGCTTTCAATGTATGTTTCAATTGTCGTTGTTGCATTGGAGAACAAGTAGCGATCTAGACTCTGTCCTACCTAGCCCTGAGGTAAATCTCATCCAATTTTGACTTCATTTATTACATTCAATTCTAGTGTCATTATTTTTAATGTAGTGGAAATATTCATTTAGGGTCACTTCGTGTTGTTCTGATAAATTTTACATGAGGTTATCAAAATATTTTATGAAATGTTGAGGTTAATTTCAATTATTTTGGGAATGAAATTGTCCATATGTTTAAATACCCAACTGTTATTATATCAAGGATTGGATTTCAGCTGCATAGAATAACTTAAGAGGTATGATGAATTCAATATGTGGTTGGAAATGGATTTCAACGGGGTTACAATAGGTCTTGTTGGTTTCATTGGAATTTGTGTAAGGATGAAACTAGATATATTGGGTCTTTTTACAATGTTGTTGTAGAAGGAAGAATATTAACCTACTAACTCATTAATCCACTAAATCATTCTCCATGTCGATGGGAACTATTCATTCCCTCTCTGGATTCAGCAACACGGAGGTGTGTGGCCTTATTACACTATTATAGGGGCGAAAACCAACTAGGATTGTGCAATAATAACATAGATAAAGAACACATAAAAAAGTGTTTTTTTCATGAGGTATAACCTTGCAAATAGAGGCTTCCTTAGAAAAGAAATCTTATTAGTAGCAAATAGATCTCCTCACTACCACTTCAACAAATGATCGTGGAGTACTTCTTCTTATGTTTTTATGCTATTTGGGAACTTTGTTCAAAACATCTTGGAGGGGCTCTTTCATGTGACCTAAGTGGAGGAGTTTGGAGGATTCCATTCTTCATTTTGCTTTAACAAAGCACATCAAACTCTCACTCTTGAAGATTATAACTACCAAAGGTAAGGTCACTCACTAAATTGAGTTCTTATCCCCCTATATCAATATTTCCTTCCCTTCCCAACAACCGAACTTATATGATGTGATTTATGAAATAAGTTTGTAACCATGGCCATGCTTTTTAATTTTGGCATAGCAGGTTTGTGAAGTGGAGTTGCATGTAAATCTCGAAGCGCTGAAGACATGAATGGGTCCAGTTATGGCATGCATAAAAGCTCAAGTCACTCAATATCGTCAGTCTCAAATTGTGAATGTTGTAAGGGATCGAAGGGATGTTATAGGCGACAATGAGCACTCAAAGATGCCATTACCTTAGAAAATCAATGGAGTAGGGATTCATCGTTCCATGGGCCATCATTAAATGAGAAATAAATATAGTACTAGCCCTACTTCTGCTTCTGCTCCTCCCCTTCATCCTCATTGCTTAAAAGGTTTGAAGGGAAGGATGCGACATTGTTTTATGCCAAATACTGCAATCAAGGAATGTGTTGTTAGCCGGGAAACCATAATATTGGAATGGAACTACAATGGCATTTACTTCTTCCTTTTATTTTCATTGTAGTATTCCTCATAGTCTTAGAAGATTTTATGTATTCTCATTTTGGTTAACTTTGGAGTCTAGACATTAGTCTAACTTTTGTCATCATTTCAGAAATATTTTTTCTAGGCAATGTGAAGCTTTTTATTCACGATGATGTTGTAGAAACCTTGGAAAGTGGAAAGACATGGAAAATTCATGGTTTTGTGTTTATTTTTGGGACTGGAACAGTAGCATATGGCTATATAGAAGATGGAAGAGAAGCCAGAGATGCTGGTGCAGGACTAGTCTTGGGTGATTGGGGTAGGTGCTTTTTAGCATTGTTGAACTTTAAATAACATAGATATTGTAGCTTTATGGTTTACGTGAATTCACAAGAGAAATTTGAAAATGTTTATTTTGGACATGTATATAATTTTTCATTTGTTTAATGCAACTTAGAAGTGTGAATGTTGTCCAAAGTAAGAATCCTTTCAAGTTAGTTCCATTTTATGATTTGATGTTTTTTGTAAAATGTAAGGAATAAGTTTGGTTGATGTTACCAACAGTGTGCTTTACCCTATTTTTAGTTTCAATCCATGAAAATGCGTATGGATCTTTTGTGAAGAAGTGAAAACATTAATGTAGATCATCAGGACATTCTTATTCAACCGTGGCATGTAATATTTCAGATGCCATCCATTGTATATACAACTACAAGGCTTGTGCCTTTGGGAGAACACTAATATTATTATATAAATGTGTGACTTTGGTTTATGCAAATATTATTTAACTTGAACATAAAATAACTCAACTAAATATCAATTTATGAATTGAAATTTTAGAACAACTAGGAGTTGCACTCCGAATGCAGAAATTTGAATAAAGTGAATCATTCAAGAAACAATGTCACGAAATCTTATTCGAACGATTGATACTATAGGAAATGGAAATACACACACCAAATATAGCTATGGAAATAAATGAAACCATACAAGACATAACTCAAACCATGAAAGGGGAAAATACTACTCCTAGTTTCACATCGTGAGTGGGCCCTTGTTGTAAAGGTCAAGGTGTTGAATCCATCACATAGAAATGTTACTCATGGAACCTTAGAAATTTTCATATGACAGGTACGTGACACTATACATTGTGTGGCACCTCGTATTAAAAGCTACCAACAAGAGGTATGGCATTTGGTTTCGCATTTCCAAGATTTCAATATTATTTTTGTTCCTAGAATGCATAACACAACTATGGATGCATTAGAAAATGTTGTTGCTAGGTTATTACCACTTAGTGATGATTTTTCTATAAAAATTATTTATAAACCATCCTTCCCTAAAAACATTAATAACTTATGAATTTTCAATGATGACCAATAGATACTGCACTTTATGGCTAACTCTGATGTATTCAAGGATGTCGTTATCGATGAAGATGAACACGAAAGAGCGTTGCAGGATGCAGCTCGTACAAATAAACAGAACGCCATGCCGAAAGGCGTGGTTTCACTATAAAATTTGTATGACTTGTATAATCTCTTCTAAGGGCCAGTCAATGCTAAAACACATAGCTCAATGTTGTCGCATGAACAAATAAACCTTGGAACAGAAAAAAGATATGAATTTTTTCAATCGTGGTACTTGCTACACACCACAGGAGTGACAAGATTTCATCTGCTTATTCAAGAAGTGTCGAGATGTATTTTCATGGACATATGACAAGCTTAGAACTTCTGACACACGAATAATCGAACATGTTATTCTAATCAAAGAATGGTCCAATCCTTTCCAAAAAAATTTACGGAAGGCACATTCGATGCTTGAGCGTCTGATTTAAAAGGATTTGAGAAAATTGTTGGATGCTTGGATCATATATAAAGTGTGACATTCTACCTAGGTATCGAATCTGATCCCAGTGAGAAGGAAGTCCAGGGAAGTTTGCTTATGTTTTGATTTCCAAAACTTGAACCAAACCTCAGACAAAGATAACAACACAGTGTCGTCTATGGAATAAATACTGAAAATTGTATCAAGGTTAGATATGTTCTCTTTGTTCGATGGTTATTTAGGCTACAACCAAGTTTTGGTCTCAGAGCCTAAAAGACTCAAAACAACTTTTCACACAAATTGGGGCACGTTTGCATTCACAAGAATTCCTTTTGGGTTATTCAATTCGGGTGCAACATTTCAGTGCACAATGGACATCACATTTCGTGAATTTATCGGGCATAGCATAGTGTTATATCTTGATGATGTCATGGTTATTTCTCAGAAGAGATTAGACCATTTAGGCCGTTTGAAGAAAAAATTTGAGCGATGTCGAAAATATGGATATCCCTTAATCCCAAGAATAGCGTAATTATAGTGTCTGAGGGTAATATCTTGGGACATATTATTTTGAAAAGTGGGATTGAATTAGACTCAGAGAGGGTCAAAGAAATTATGAAAATTCCCTTCCTTGTGAACAAGAAAGCTATGCAGTCCTTCCTTGGGAAAATCAACATTCTCTGTAAGTTTATCTTTGATTATATACTCATATTGTGAAACCGGTACAGGAGATTGTGAAGAAGGATGCACTATATATGTGGGATAAAAGGGAAAGGATGTGTTTTCCCATATCAAGCAAGCTATCACAGAAGCACCAAATTTGTATAGCCTAGATTTTAAGAAGTATTTTCTTCTCTACACTTTCACTTCTGATACTTCTCTTGTCGTTGCACTTACACAAAAGGATGATCAAAAAAATGAGCTTCAAATATCTCTCATGAGTGACAAGCTACAATGATCTGAGCTGAACTATCTTGCCATTTATAAGCAGGCATATCCAGTCTACAAGGCGGTGAAACAGTTCCGACCCTATCTCTTGAAAAATCATTGCATCATCTTTATTCTGCACCCAACTGTGAGATAATTGTTCGTTCAACAAGAGATTGGTGAGAGGAGAGCGAAATAGATGACCAGTCTACAAGAGTATGAATTAGATTTCAATCCAATTCACATGATTAAGTGCCATGGTTTATGTCAGCTAGCAACATAAGAGGTACTGGATGCAAATGAACAAGATCCTTATAGATGGGAGCAGGGGATTGAAATGTATAATTTTCAGTGATCTTCCCCCATTAACATTGAAAATTCTTGGTATGCAAATGTGCGCCAATACCTTGAGCATAGCACAGTTACATCTCACTTATATGCACGTCAAAAGAGGGCACTTAGACTTAAATAATTATCTTTCCAATTGGTGCATGGGGTGATTTTTAAAAATCACCATAATGAAGTGTTGCTCACATGCCTAGAAGTGCACAATTCAGAGAGAGTATTATGTGATCTCCATAACGGACTAGTGGGGGGACACCTTGTTGTTGATACAACTGCATATAAATTTATGTGAGGCAATTTTTATTGGCCCACATTATTCAAATATGCTCACGCCTATGCCTACAATGTTCATTCTATCAAAAGTGTGTCAGGCAAAACAAGAAGTCAGCCACCCCATTGCAGCCTATTGAAATGGAAGAACCATTTCAACAATGGGGCCTAGATTTTATTGAAAAAATATTTCCACATTCATCAAAGAAACATGGCTACATCCTCACTACTACAGACTAATTCAGAGGGTAGATAGAAGAAATTTCTCTAAAGCAAGTGAATGATTAAGAATTCATCAATTTCCTTAAGCAGAATATCATTTCCAAGTATAACATTCTGACTTCACTTGTTTTTTACAATGAAATATATTTTTTATCATTAATATTATATGATTTTTCATTGTAAAATGGATTTGTATTAAAAAATTCACCTAATTACTATATGTAGGGAAATGGTATTGATGATTCTACAAATAAGAAGACCATCATTAAGAAGACCATCTTCTCTGAACATGGGAAGTGGAACTCAGCTTTGGTAAATTCCCTATGGGATGGTCAATTCAAATGAAATCCCTCTTTGAATACGTTGCATTAATTCCTAGTGTATGGAAAATAATCCATCATTCCTTCGAACATCTACTTTCCTGCCCTCCAACTTTCACAAGAATCCCAGGGAAAGCCATGCTTATTAGACCAGTGTAGGATGAACACTCTTTGTAAGTTGCAGGAAGAAAGGCTGAAAGAAAAATAAAAATTTTCTCTTCACCAAAGTCGTATCAAGAGGTGGTTCGACAAGAAGTTTTTAGGGAAGAATGACTTGAATGTGAGTGACTTAGTCTTGAAGTGGGATAAAGCCCACAAGGACGAAGGAAAAAACACTAAGTTTCAATCCCTGTGGATTGGACCGTTCACCATACACAAAAATCTTGGCCAATACACATATCATCTACAATCACTAGAAGAGAATATTGATTCTCTCCACGTTAATGGCCAAGACTTGTAACATTATTTTGAATGATGATCTAGGACTATGCTCTGTTGCTATGAAAATACGCTTTTTCTTGCCTGTTTGATTGGTTTTGTGTTTTGTTTTTGTTATGTAAATAATTTCCATGTGTGAACGTGTTTTCCAGCTTGTTTGTGTGTGGATGAATTGAAAAGAGTCTTTTACACTACAACCTTTGGCAAACCTTCAGTCCTCATTCCTTGTGTTGGTTACATCTTTTTGTCTGTGAAGTTATGATGGAAAATAGGATCCATCTGTAAGGAGAGTTTGGTCAAAAATGATACTTGTGCCTATTCAGGAAACCTTATGCCCACACTCAGTTCATTATATTTTTGGGTTTTCACGCTTATCCAATCAAGTAGAAAGGGAAAAGGGGAAAAAATCCAAATAAGAAAACATAAATCAGAGGTATCTATATAGTTATATGAAGGAACATCCTCTCCTACTCTTAATAATTCGTGATCCCTATTCTTCCCATAAAATGAATAAGGGTCGATGCGTATTCCTATTAAAATAAATAAATAAAGGTGAAAGAAGAGAAAGGCTTCCTATGCAGAGATGTGAAGCAAACAAATCCATTGGGGTATTGACTGGGCTCACTAGAAATAGAGTAATTTTTGTGTTCCTGTAATGCCTCCGTCAGGGTACTATCTAGGCCTACTGGCATAGGAACAACACCAAAGATGAAAAGTTATACTTTTAAAATCTAAAGCTCGCAAAATTCATTACCATTTCCAATACAAAACATGGAAATATTGTTGAATATTATGTTCTATTAAATTGAGAAGGTACAAAGGGGGGCATGTTTATTCATGGGGTAAGTTGGGAGGCCAAATTTATCTGCACGATGAAACAATACTCCATGAAGAACTAAGACCCTGCATGGAAGAGTCGAGTAAGACAGAGAAGCAAAAACTCTACCAGTGTGTCACCAAGTGTTTCGGCTATTACAAGACCCTCAAAAAAATGTCCCTGCATAAACTTTTGGATTCTACCTTGGTCTTGTATATTATTGTTGCAAACATTGAAATCCAATCCATGTGTTTTCTATAAGTGTTTTGGTCCCTTTTATGAGAAAAGAATAATGTTTTATTTTCACATGTTAAGAATTGCACGATGTATATAAGCTTATTTTGGTGGTTTCAAGGGGTTATATTTGTGGAAATGAGTTAATCCTACCATTTAAACATATGTCTCACTCATTCCAAAAGTTCTAAGCATTGTCACACAAGTGTCGTCATGGTCATCGCAAAGCGTATATTTAGTGTCACACTTGTCATAAGTTGTTACAAATATGTCACACTAGGAGAATTATGTTGTTCATGTGTCTTGGATTATCTGTGTTTTTATGTCTTCAAGTATTCTAAGTGGGCGACCACAGTTGAAGCCTTATCATTATTCACATCAGCCTCGTTAATCTCTCACTTAGTCAATTTGTGAAATATTTATAATCAAGCAATTTGTCCTCATCTAGCCTTCTAGAACTATGAATTGCGCAATCTCAACCCTATAGTTGTGACCCTACCTCTTGAAACAATGCAATGTGCAGTTCCTACCTCCCGAGATTGTGCACTGCAAAGTTCCAATGTTCAAGCCCGAACCTTGGCCTCTAAAATTGTGCAATCGAGTCCTCCATCCTAGCCTCAACTGTGCATTGCACAATCTATGACCTCAAGCTCAGACCTTGAGCTCCTGATTTATGGAATTATAAAATTTCCTAGCATCGTCTTCCTTCTAGAACTGTGGATTAGGCTGAACCAGTTCCCATCCCCTCAGTCTATCACATTGAGCTTCCAGACTGCACAATTTTCTTTCTTAGTCTAGCCTGAACTATGCATTGTGTAGTATAAAGGCTCAAGCTTCAACCTTAACTACCTAATTTATGCAATTATGCGATAACTGGGCCTCTCTCTCATTATTTCATCCAATTCTGGCTCATTCAATGATCAACATGCATTATCTTAGACAAGGGGTTTATCAAATTGATGTCGTTTTGTCATGAGTGAATTGCATATGCAGGTACCTTATCATAACATGAAAATATGATGAAAAATGAGATGAATAAATGAAATATGTTGAAATAAATATTTGTAGTTGAATATACAAGTTGATCAATGATGGGAAAGAAAAGGTACACTAGTTTGTGACCACAACTCAATACTTGATATCATTGAACACCTCTTACCTCTTATCTATATGGAGGTAGATAGAATAGAATTTAGCAAGGAGAAAAAAATAATTGATTCAAATTGCGATACCATCAAGAAGTCCATGTCATTTGTGCCATTTCATGTCATTTCATGAGTCATCACATGCCACATCATTATTGTGGATTATGTAATTTATGATTTGAAAATATATTGTAAAGTGAAAGTCCAAATGACGTGTATAGAATATGAAAAGTCATGTGAAGTTGAAAGTTCGTAGGAAGTCAACCAATCATGAGGTTAGTTGAAGAGTCACAAGGAAGGTGAAGCATCACCTCCACATTAGTTATATATACACTCCTATTGTATGAGCAAATGAATTTTCACCTTGGCTCCTCCTACAAGGCATTAGAGAGACAAGCTAGTTCTTTGGGGGAGGAAGGAGTTCCTCTAACACTCCACTATTGGATCTAGTGGTGTTCATTGTATACATGTGTCTTGGAAATTTTACTTAATATCATAATCCCCATGCCCAACACGTTCTTCATGAATGGATTATGAATATTTGTAATAATATATTGTGGATGTTTGTAATTCATGTTTGCTTTCATCTATGCTAAAGAAGTTGAACTATTTCAGTTATTTTAGTACTTATCATATTGAGAATGTGTTGTAATGGTTGCTATAGTTTTCTCATCCTTGTGGACTATTTTTGTTATGTTAGACACATATTCACGTTTTTATGGTTATACTAACCATCACATTTTTGTGGATTATTCTGCTCATAGAAAATTTTAGGGGCAAAAATTAAGGGGTTTTATATTTTAGAGGAAATTTTTTTATATTATACTCATTTTCTATAGTTAACCCAATATTTGTTTTAAAAATAAATAATTATTAAATTTTAACCCAAAAAAATAATGTGAATAAACATTGCAAAGGCTAGATTCGCCTGGTTTGGAGGATAGATTTTCTTGCATTCGCCTCGATTTCCTGGTTTGGAGGTTGGATTTGGTTTCAGTCGCTCGATTTTCTTAGTTTGCAAGTTGGATTTGGTTGCAATCGCCCTATTTCCAAGTTTGAAAATTGAGGCCAAGGTTGAATTCGGGGGATTCACCTGTATAAATCAATTTGGGAGTTTTACATGAAACACAAGTTTTTTTCGAGCAAGATACTTTGGATATATCAGAGTAGAGCAAAGATATAAATTAATTTGATGAAGACTAGTAGTTTTATCTATATATTCATTAAGGTCACAGGTCTTCACTGTGTGGTATCGACATTCAATAAGTAGTGAAGTTCAAGAAGGTTGAAATCATCTATCAGGAGGTTGAGAGAGATAAACGACATCGATTCAAGGTATACAACCCCTGGGAACAACATATATAAATCAAGCTCAAAAAGTAGGATCATTTATAGGAAACTATAATAACACCTCAGGTGCGGTTAATGCCCCTTATTTCCCATGATTTCATCGGTTTTTCTTGATCAGATTGGACAAGCTAAACCCAACTAGGTGTGCTTTTGCAAAGAATGGAAAGTAAAGGCTCCAAACTGCTTTTCCAGTAACATGACATCTTCCACATTATCCTCATCTATTTTCTCAGTTCCAACATAAGAAAACTCTAAGATGTTTTTCAAGGTAGGATAATTCAATTTGGAAGACAAATACATTTATCTATAGATATTTTTTTGTACCTTTCCAATTGTCTCTTGAACTAGAAAACCATCACCCAAAGATCCTATGTTATACTTGGAAATAAGATAGCTAGATGGAAATAATGATGTGACTATAGCTGCTAACATAACCAAGTGCGCAAACAATGAAATCCCATTTGAAAATACTAACAAGAGGTCAGACATCTCATCATTATCAAATTATTTCTTCATTCTTCCTCAATTTTTTTTTTGAAAACCATATATACTAAAGTAGGCCATGTTGTATGTTGCATACCATTGTACACCAAGAGTAAGTCTATTGTCAACAACCAGTTTCTAAAATTGCCTCATTGATACTCCAGCTTATGTTTCTTCATAGTCAACCTTCTCAATAGAAACTTGAAAGTAGATATGTTGTTTGACCTTATAAGAAAAGATTAAATTTGGAACCAATTTTGAAAAGGCCCAAAAGGAAAGAAACAATATTAAATTATTTCCTTCCCAATATTATATTTCATTCCAACAACAGATTCTCTCATGTGTTTCATTGACAACATGACTTGATACATTTTATCTTGAAACTACGACTTCACTATCAGAGTAGAATCTAATAGTGTGGGACAAAATTTTCAACCTCATTGTATTTATGTAAATTCCAATTATGCATTTCCAAGCTTGAAATTTTTCCCAAATACATCAATATTAATACCATCAGAATATCATTAGATACATAATTTCGATTATTACAAGCTCCTAGAGCTATAGTCTGCAATAAATATCGCATCCACTCATGCCCAAATGGCTACAAAGCTTGAGCTAGAGAAAGTTGTGTTTGAGAAGAAAGATATTTGAAATGAAAATAAACAAGAAACATGAGAACCTTGGATATAGGTTCTCTCTCATATATATAAGGGGCTTCCTATGTAGATTAATTCTTTATTACATGTTGGACGTGAAGCTGACCACACTTAGAATGGTTCTTCCTGACATTGTATTGTAAATTTTCCAATGTATGTGTCATTACCCAGTGATTATAAATTCCTATATCATGAGGTCTTAGTTTTAACTGAAAACTAATTTACTTTTGCCAACACTAAGTGACTAAACAACCCAACATAGATATGGAAAAATAACCCCAAAAAATATAGAAAGTATAAGAGAAGAAAAATAAAATACCATACCAATGACATAAGTCTTAAGAGTGATTATATCTTCACAGATATAGTTGAAACAATACTCGCTTCACAGTGTATGGAAATCCAACCAGAAATATCCAAAATCTGGGGCCACATAATAGGATGCTTATTTATATGAAATTTCCTGATCAATCCACCTACTAGCCCTAGTATACATCCTCATGCTTTGACCATTTCATCTCATCATATTTATGAGAAAAAATAGAATAAAAAAATACTTTTTCGATGCCCATATTCCAAAAGTAAGAATGATGATCACCGGACCATCAAAGCAATGAATTAGGAGTACAACGAGCCTCAATAACAATTATCTATAAGTCAGGTGGCCATTTTTCATCAGGGAATGATCTCCATTCAACCAATGATTGGATGATTCCTTCCCCAAAATTCCTTAGGCATGTCCCAACCAGTGTGTTCCACCTAGACGGTGAATATCTACATATGAGATAAATCAGTGGACAATACAAGGGTTTTTCAAATGTCAAATTTGCAGTCCAAATATTTCCTCATGCATCAACGCAAATTTTCTCTTTTCGTATATCTAAATTACGGATTCACAAGAGAAAAAAACACACATCAATCATAACATAATCCAAAATAACAAAAATGAAATGTGTATGCTAGAACATGATCATACTGCCAAATATTGAAGAAATTGAAAAACTTCCACTCTAATAATACGGGGCCTTGAATCATCTAGAAACTTTTTGATAGTAGACCATAGCATGTATTTATCTTCAATTTTTTTTAGAGTAACCTCACCAAATAGAGCTAAAATTTGAGAGAGAGCCAAATCATTAAAAACAAACGTAAGTGTCATTTTGGCATTAAAGCATGACATATTTGGGTTTTTCAAGTAATCAATTAGAATTATAGAAACTCTATATAATATAAATATCTAATCATAATGAAATATACTTACCCAAAACAGAATAAGCCTGTAGATAAATAGAATCTATTGAAGCATTGTGGCTTCTAAAGTGGGAAAGTAACCCTAGTATTAACTTTATGTTATTTCCAACTATATACCTTGATTTAGGCCACCACCAGTGTATTGTTTTCAGTAGACCTGCAAACTTGACATAATACTCTGTTGATTTGGCTTCATTGCTCTGATACTTATATAATCATTTTACTAAAATATCTACTGCATTTGTTTCCTCAAGAGCCTTCCAAAAAATATCACCAGATGATATTGATCCACTCAGGCCATTCAATACATTCTTGGGCTTTACTTTCTCAAGGATCTGATTTAGGGTAGTTTCACTTGACATTGCAATAGTTTATTCATAACTAGATAGAATTTGTGCTAAGTGAATCAAAAGTTCTTCCCCACCAAATTTTAGTAGTGATCCACCAAGAAGACCAGTTAACTTTACTACAACCTTTGCTGACATTCTACATATTTTTTCGCTTTCTGATTGAAGAAGTCATTTTAATGCAATCATGGTCTCATTCAATGAATCCTATTGCCAATGAAATGCAGCACCTGGGTTTTGTAAATAGCATTCATTTACAATAATGAAATATCCTCTAGAATTATTTTAGTGTTAGGCTTAGAAAAGTAGCAACATATCATTGGAACATTTCATGCATGTGTTACATTCCTTCAAATAGGTTAGAAAGTAAAAAAACAACTACAAAACGTGGATATAGAGGTTATTCAAAGTATGGAACATTTCATGCATGAGTTACATTGCCTTCAAATAGGTTAGCAAGTAAGAAACAACAACTACAAAATTATGGATACATAGGTTATTCCAAGTACACAATTATCTTTAACAATTACATCATTTTGTTCTACCTCACACATGGGCCTGATCACTTGTTGGGCTTTGATGTTGATGTCATAACTTGGGATTTGGCTAAGGTTATCATGCCCCCTATGGTTTTCACACATATATTGGAGCACGAGGGGTCCTTGATTCTTGTTGGGGGTATCAAGGAGCTTGGAGTTTGAAGAATACTAGTATATGGGAGCTCGATGAGTCTATCAAGGAATGGCAGAAAGTGTGAAGTATTCCCGATCATCTCTTCAGTAAATTCAGTCATGGTAATCTTAATCACTTTTTCACTTTTGGTCTTTGGGGAAATTTTTTCTTTCACAGAAACTACTCTTCAGTCATTTTCATGTATGATCTTTTGGAGAATAGATGGTGTGGATTTCCACATTGTCCTCTTTACGGTCGGTTGTGTAAGCCAAGTTGTTTTCGCCTTGCATTGGAGCATTGCCTTGATGCAATGGTATAATGTAGGTATACTAATTAACATATTCCCGATAATGGAATCTCATAAATTGCATTCAAAATGTGGGCTTTCTTACCTTCATTTGTGTCTCTTTGTAATTATGTGACAAATTTAGGGAATGATTCTCATTTAGATGGATTTTTTTTTACTAGCCCATGTAGAAGGACATTTCTACATGGATAGGCTTGACTTTATATTTGATTTTTCGCTATCAGCCCTTTCATATCTATAGAAATAGACAAAAAGGAAACTGAAATATTCTTGCTGACAAGAATCACAAAAATTTATTAATAAGCATGATAGGTGGGATGGGGAAGCCATCAACACTTCCTATTTGTAAAAATGAATTAGTTGGTCCAATTTCATTAGGATTTTCTCCTATCTCTTTTCTACCAAGCTCATACAATATTCCCTAGCTATGTAATTGATTAACTAATGCTACTGTCTGATTCATGAATGAACTAAGATACAATATGGAATATCTGGCTCTACAACCACTATAGGATACTAAACAATTGGCTTTGGAACATATGTTTACACCCTTGCTTCTTTATGTGGTTCTAGAATCTAGATCCACCCGTGTTACTAATGTTGTTGCTCCTTATGCTATAGGTGTTTATTACTTTTCTTATGGAGCTAGATTGACTTATGCATATTTTAAGTCAAATCCATATTAGAATCACTCTTTTTGGGGTGATTTCAACCTTCTTTCCCATGAATTTCTTGGGGATTTTAGGTATTCTGTGTCGCATTCTAGATTATAAAAATGTTTTGGTTGGTCCTGAATAAATCCATCTCTTCAAAAATCTGTTTTAAGGGGAAAGGATAGAAGGAAGGGTCGGACAGGAAGATGGATTGGTTATTTTTGAACTATAACTTACTCTTTCAGGGAAAGAAATATGGGGTCCTAGAAAGGTATAGCATTTTGAAGAAAGTAAGGTTAGTATTGAGTGGAAGAAATATAGTTTGTCATGCTCTAGTCAAGAAAAAACTTTGGTAGACTACTTATTTGAGGTTTCTCTGGTATGTTACTTGATTTGAACCTCAAAAGATTTTATCAACAACAAAAACTAAAATTTAAACTAACTTAGAACCACAGGTTGAAAAGACCTTCCTAGAGAGTGGAAATATAGTTCAAAATCCACTATAAAAGGAAAAAGTCTAACAAAAATCCATGGTAAAATAAGATCATCTAGCCAGAAAAAATAAAACCACATCAGAAAAGGTGTTGAGTGTATGTTCTTCATATTAAGGTATTGAGTCATTGTATGTTCTTAATATTAAGGTATTGGATGTATGTTCTTGGTATATTATCAACATGAATTTACTATGTGTTGTTTTAGTTTTTCAATTTGTCTACTTGTTTCTGAAGCAGGTTGAACATGTTAATAAAATTTTTATTTGTTATTGCTTTTAGTTTTATGTTACTTGGTGTGTAAGAATGAAAATTGTTCTTTGTGAATTTCATAGTTTTTGAAAGCTACATGTTTGATGCATTATAAGGTTGATTTATGGAGAGAAGACTTGAACAACTCAGGAGGACAACTGATGATCCCTCATCTCAAGTGTCACAGTAAGAACATATCTCACGAAAAAAAAATTCCTTCGCTTCCCTACAGAATACATAACAATAGTATTTAATAAGAGTTAAGTAGAAAATTGTATTATATATAACGGAAGATTCGTATGTTAGTATGGGTTCCAGTATTTTGTTGAAATTACTTTTATTTGAAATATGAATTTGCAAGTAATAATTTTTGTTTTCATTTCTATGCAAGGTGTTTGAAAGATCTTTGTAGTACATAAATAAGTTCAGTCGATACAAAAATCCAAATGTTGTGAAACAAGTTAGAGAGTATTCTTTATGCTAATTCTTGGGATTAGTGTTCTAAAAATGGCTATAACTTATATTTAAAAGTTTCAACTTTTAAATCGAATAGTTAATCAATTGTTGTGTAGTATATAATTTTTTTTAAAAAGTATGTAATTTGTTACTAATGCCATATAGTGTGCTTAGCAGAAACTGATTGGGTGAGTTTAAGGTATGGAATCCTTTAATTGCACAATTTAAATCCCTTAATTAGACAATTGGGAAATTTAAATCCTTTAAAGAAGTTTGAGGTATGAAATCATTTAATTGGGAAATTGAAATCCTTTAATTGGGTAATGCCCATCTAATTGTGGTTAAAATTCATACCAAGTGTTTCTGCATCATTTTTCTTCAATATCAGAGCTATGAATGTAGCATTCAAAGCTCCTGTAACTTTCCCAGAAAATATTTATCATTCAATTTCCTTTAATAAATCATCATCAAGAAGATCATAAAACCCCAAGTAGTTTTCTACCATCCACCTATTAAGGCCTGAACTATTTTCGTTCTTGAATGATCAAATAACATATTTTAACTCTTCCTTTGTCGCTTAAGACTCCAAATTCCCATTTATTTTTTCATCTATCATATTAGGTAAGTAAGAGGAAAAATTTAGAATCTCAATTGGACTACTATGTTACAATCTACAGTCTTCTGAAATAAGTATATGAAGTGATTTTTCCTTCTGCAATTTCCCATAATTTAGTTACCTCAAATGCATCCTTCTTATATCCCATATGGTGTTGATTTCTTTCTGTGCCCGACACATTTTTATTATCATCTCCCTCATCCTTCCATGTAACCCTGCTCCAAGTATTTAAACTCTATGTTGTTGATTCTGTTAGGGTCCCGTGATTTAGCAGATTGGCAGACCAAATGCACAGGGTAACATCAAACTAGTATTTGGAGCCCTAGGACCTAGCCTTCCTGGACTTAGAGAGGGATCTCTCTATTTTTTTGCAAAGGATATAAAATTGTTTGCTTTAAAAGGTTGATTTTAGGCTAGTTATTAAGTGTGGGGTTTTGTTGTTTGTTTTGGTTGGGTATGATGATCAAAGAAGCATAGGTAGAATCAAGAAATATCTAAGTCATTGGGAAATGGAGTCTAATGAAATTAATGATACGTTCATCAATGGATCATGGAGCATAATTAGGAAAATCTAACTTGGTCAGTGGATCTGCAAGGTTTTTAGGGGAAATGAAATGAACATCAATTGTAAGAATGAAAAGTAGGACAAAGGGAAATTAAGAATCCTTTATCATATGTACTTCTCAACAAAGGGACTTAAATATCATAAGCATGAAGAGGCAATCAATAGATAGGGCAAACCATAAATTCTTTGATTCATCTAAGGCAGATGATTATTCAAGACAAACTTTTCCAATGAAATATAGAAGGCGAGAAACTAATTTAACTTCTAGTGATTTCACCTTCAAGGACAGAAAACACTTAAGAAACACATATAACTGTAATCAGAGAAGAGGGAACTCCTAAACATACTTGATTATAGCTATGAAGATCTCTGAAACAATCAGTTAAGCAAGTACAAAGGGTATGATTGAAATAAAACCTCTTTGGCAGACTTTAAAGAATGGTACTTTAGAGAGAGACTTAAAAAGTAGTGTTTTAGTGACATCAAATAAGCAGGGCTAGCCATAAATCATGCTTGATACCAACTGTATTCAACTATTTATGAAATAAATGAGCTTAGGGGGTCTATAGAGCAATTAAAAATTCTCTAAAATGTCCTAGAAGAAGAAAACATTAAGTCAGTGAAGAATAAATAGAACTAAGGTGCTTTCAGGAGACATTTCTTAGTCTAAATATTTTATTCTAATGTAACATAGAAAGATGGAAACATAATGAAACAGGAAATAACAATAAAATATTAGAATCACTTCACCAACAACCAAGCACAGGGATACATTGATCTAGCCTCCTCCATCAACAAATAAATCATGGCATCCACAAGTTCCAAGACATCAATTTATTTTCAACTTCCAAGAGACTATGTATTACTCCAAAGAGTCATCAAATGCCAACAAGATAATGAGTTCAGATGCAGTATTTATTCTACAAATGAGAAGGTGAAGCTAAGCTAGGGTTTGAGTGTCATTTACTGCAGAGTTAATGAATTCCTAACCTTGAAGACCATGCAAGGCTCAAGGCAGGAATATCTGCAGATATTTTACCAAATAATAACTTCTATCTTAACTCCTAAGGTAAAATAGGTGAAATGTTTGACTTTAAGGCATATTCATAACTCTTACAATAACTGTTTCCAAATATAAATATCTCTGACAAAGCTCAATAACTTCCTAATGCTTTATTGAAGGAAACAAAGCACTCGGTGGCAAAAATACCTTTTGAGAAGAGTAACTTCCATAGGCTGAGTCATTTGAATTTTTTTTGGGTAAATTTGCCCTTTGTTTTATCTTTAATCTCTATTATTAGGCCTTAAACTCTGTCTTTATGCTCTGACTGTATGATTTTATCATATTTTCTTTAATCTGTTTGTGATCTCTGTTCTGTTCTTTTAATCTTTTTGATTTATTTCTTTTTATCCTTTTGCCTTTATCCTTTCATCTTTGACTTTTATCTATCTGCCTTTTCTTTAATCTTTTACTTTGACTGGCTAACCCTTTTTTTGGCTTTTGATTAGGATTAGCCCTTTAATCCTCCGACTTCTTCCTTTCACTATTTCTTTGATTGTTCCTGTTGTCTGTGTGCAGGGGAGGCCTTCTTCGTGGCAGGAGGGTTCCTTTGATCAATCGATGATCATGTTTCATCGATGCAAATACTGGCATAGACCCTATGGCCATTATTGATCCTTTATGAGCTCCTAGATCGTCATCCAGGGGCATCTCTATGACCAATTTTGGCCCTGTAGAATATATTCATTTATGTCCACCATTAAAACCTGCAAAAACATAAATAGTTACATAAAAATCCTGCGAGAAGGTTTCACTGTGCTTGCTGGGGTTTTGAACTATTGGAGGGTGTTTGTAGAGGAGGCGATGATGCAGGGATAAGGGTTCTAGAGGTGGAACTAGGAGGAAATTGAACGGGAGGTGGGAAGCTTTTGAAAAAAGGCGCAAAAGGTAGGCGGTATTCAAAAACCGGGGTGGTTTATTGCACGGTATTCATCTCGGGATGGGAGATCGATGGTTGTCGTGCATCGGGGAGAGGACGAATAGTGGGTTGGGTCGGTAGAAGTGGAGGATAGGTGTCGAGTTGTGGTTGGATGGCGGGGTTAGATGGAGTATGGGTCCTGGGGCCTTAAATATTAATCGAAAATGCGTTGGTTTATATGGTTTATGGAGGGGTGCCGAATAGTGGGAGGAGGGGCCCATTGTTTTAATATTATGAAGGTTTGAGGGCCTTTATTATAAGGTTTTGGGGGTTTATGAAAATGAAAGGGGTGGAGGTTTATTTGCATGGGGGGTAGGGTGTTAGGTGGATAAATCGTTCTTGCGGACAAGAAATATCTCCCTAGTATCAGAAGGATAGCTAGAAACAAACAGGACAAATGTAAACTACTTTTTCTAGATTATATGTAATTTAGAATTTTCTATGATGAAGAAAGGACCTACCTGTGATCCAATTCTAGTTGAATTCTTCTTTCCGTCGCTCCAAGAAGTCACTTCTCAAGATCTGCAAACAAAAACATGGAAGAGAATCAAAAGAACCTGCAACATATACTAATTCACAAATCACAAATCTATCTTAATGATCAAGGAATTTAAGAAATAAGTCATTAAAATAAAAACATAAGCAACTTATTGAGAAAACAAGATCCAATTGTATTATATTTAAATAAAAGAAGGATTCTTATAACCGTGTTCACCTTAATGTCGTACAGGTCCTTCCGGGGGGTCCGAAACAAGTGTTTTCTTTTGGTCTGACAAGCCCTTCCACTCTTTGAACCAGCCTAACTATGAGTATGTAATCGTTCTCACAACTAGAAAAAGAGTATTTTTCTTCAGCAATTCCCTTCTCTATCGTAGCTACCAAGTACAAAGCAAGTACAAAGAGTATACAAAATGCATATATCAACATGTACCCTTGAGACTGAACCAAACCTTCAATTTATAGGAGAAGGAAAGTGGTTACAGCTCCAACATGGAAGGGATAGATTCCCCTTATCAAGGGATTAAGTTCCAAAAACCAAGGAATGGGCTCCTTTTATGAAGGAATGAATGTTCATGATAATGGAGGGAGTAAGGCTTCGACTGGATAACGCCTTCTAGAAGCTTCCAGTTAGGAGAATATTCGACTAGCTGGGCTTCTAGAATTTACTTTCTCCTTCAATTTACCTTTTACATGGGTCCACACTTTTAATGAAGAAAATGTGTGGTTGGCTCCACATTTTTTAGAGCAAAAGGGTGCGGTGCCGCAGGTAAGGCTAAGGTAAGTGCGGTACGTGTGTTTTTATGATTTTTACAAGATTTTCTCCAAATTCAGGACTTGGTTTAGGAACTTTAGGGTTGTAGAATTCTAACGGAGAATTATATAGGTATTGATGAACCCACATAGACAGTAAAATTTCATGGTGACAAAATAATGTGTAACAGATTCCCCCCTAAAGCGTGAAGTTTGAGATGATTCGAAAAGTGAAGTGCTTTATCATTCCAAGGATTAAAGAAAACACATGGACAGTTAGACCTATAAAAGCCATTCAATGAAACATATATATATATATATATATATATATATATATATATATATATATATATATATATATATATATATATATATATAATATATATATATATCATCATCATCACTGAGGTAGGCATTCCCATACTCAGAGCAAAAAATAACTAAATCAAAACTTAACTAAAATGTTCTGATATAGAAATGATTCTAATATTACATCAATAGTATACACAGTATGGACGCATCCATCTGTCATGAATAGTCTACTGCATAATGAACAATAAAAATCCTCGCAACTTGGATGGTGGAAACTAGATCCAGGGTCCTGATTTCTACTTCCCAAACTAGTACGATTCTATCCATGTGATTGATTGTGTCGAATTCGAACATGGTAGAAACCACTTGATTACCATTCAATGATGTGAACTGTTAACAAGTGTGAGAGAAACTACCAATAATGAAAATTTTTCTCTAAGTAATCAGTACAATCCATGAAGTGTGAATAAATAATTTGAAGTCGAACACTTCATAGAATCATCCGATCGGAGGTCAATGATGTAACCTGTCGTCAAAGGTGAGAAATCTACCATTAGGGCATGCAGATTCCAAGGTACTGATAGGATTCTATATCAACTTCCTAGATGATGAGCTATCGTCAATAGAAAGTGACCCATTGTAGGAAAGCCCACGACAAGAAACCATTAGATCAAGTTTTGTAGAAATATTTTGCAAGGACTGACTCAGGGATGGTCAACGCAAATGGAGACATATGTTTATAGATGAATGTTTTGTTTTAATTGTCCTCTTGAACACATAATGACACTATAGATGGTTTGGTAACAATTGACCTAAAGCTAATACCCAGAAATCGGCTGTAGACTTTCAATGTGGTTTGATTAACTGATAGGCAAAGGATTTTCCCAACCCAGGTAGAAGTGTGACAAAAAGTGTCATGTTCAAGAATGGTGTACTTCTTTTAATCAAAGTTAAACAACTGGATCCATTTTCTTTCTTTTCCCCCCACCATTTCTGGTAAGTACCTCTTTATTTTTGACAAGCTTGAGGAGGATAACATTTGCTTTTTATATAATCTCATCCTTCGTATGAGTCCAACTTAGTATAAAATCAAACCCTAAGAAGGAGTGGTTCATTCCTATTTATAATTTACAAGTCCTTTACTGTTAAATTTTAACGATTCCAGTATAGGAGAAACTCGGTGTTTTTCAATTTTAGGGAGTTAGAAGAAAAACTTAAGGAAACTCCATGGGTGTACTTTTTCATAAATTTAGTCTCTCAAGCCCAAAAAAGGATAAAATAATACAGGAGAGAACTCTATTGACCATGATAAGTCAACGTATACCTTCTTCTTAAATAGTCTATTTCAGTCTGGAAAAGGGGTAAACTTATACTGAAAAGACGACTGTTCATTTCCATTAATGAGTTCGAATAGTCAAGTACTCGACAATCTTTTCATCTTTAGAGAGTCTGAAAAGGGCTAAAAAGAGAACTCAAGATTTCACTTTTTTGTAAGTTTTAATGAATTCGAAAAGGGATATAAATGTACTCCTGGTTTTCTCTTTCTCGTAAGTTTTAACGAGTTTGAAAAAGGGATAAAAATGTACTCATGGTTTTCTATTTTTCGTAAGTTTTAACGATTCGAGAAAGGGATAAAAATGTACTCATAAGTTTTGATTTTTTATAATTTTTATTGAGTTTGAAAAAGTGATAAAAAGTATACTCCTTTGTCAAAAATGATCATTTTACCCAAAAAATCCTGTATTCTGCACAAAAAACTCAAAAATAAACATACCTATTTATGATTAATAAAAATAATTCGGAAAACAACTTTTCAAAGTGGAAAATAAACAAAATTATATTTCATTTATTCAAAAAATCTTATAAAAAGGAGTTTTTCTAAATCATTTTTACCATTTGATTCCAGAGTGAAAGTTGAGAGCTTTTGGTGAAAAACGTTCCAGAGGAGATTACGGAAAATTCGACCGTCAGAATCAAAAATTGTTATCTACAGGTAATCCACATCATCCTCGCCTTCATTTTTTTCTGTTCACTTTCTTAATTTAAGTCTTAAATTAATCTTTTAGGAGAAAAATATGTTCAAAATTTCACTCACGGGGGTCCGCAGGTAATACACATGACACCTACGGACCCTGACAATATTTCAAAGAGAAAATTGTCGTGGTCCCGCACTTTTTGTATAGAACGCATGCAGGTCGTCGCATTGTTTCTACGTAAAAGGTGCGAAGGCACCATGAAGAAAATAAAATGATTGATTCTCCCAAAATAAACAAAAATTTTTTACTCAAATTGTTTCTAATATTCCAATTTTCCCATTGCAGAATATCTACAATGCTTGAGTGGAGGGAACGTGAACATGAAGAGGTTGATGAGGCTGCAATGGTACATGTGCCCACATTGCGTGTGTTGAGGGAATGTGGTTTGTATAAATTTTGGGCTATTTAGGGTATGAGGGCCCAAGTAGACTTACTCACCTGGCTAGTAAACAAATGGGACGTCCAGGAACAGTGCTTCATAGTTGGAGATCACCGGCTCAAAATAAAGCTGGAATATATATATTTTCTTACTGTTTTATCAAAGAGAGGTGAACCAATCTCTTTTTTTGGGGCTAGGGCAGGTGGCCAATCTGTCACTAGCCTTCAGGAAGAGTTTTGCAATGAGGAAGCGGATCCCAAATATAAACGCATTGATATAAAAACAATCATCCGTCCTGAACTCAAAGTGGTTGCATTTACTATAACCCAGTTGTGTGGGAGCGCAGCTCCACACGTTGCTACTAGATCCCAGATGCAAACTGCTATTGATTATTTCAGAGGCACCATTTTCAATTGGTGTGAGGGAGTATTGGCCAACGTGAAAGGCCAATTGACCAGGGCAAAGAACTCAAAGTTGAAAAACTTTGGGTATGGAGCTATTGTTGTCACATTTTCTTTGGAGAGAATTCCTTCACTTTCCCCGCAGCTTATCTCAGTTGATCATGGTAGAGTCAAGGAGCCTCGGATGGTCCGATGGGTTGCATTGATGTCCCTTCATAGTGAGGGAAGTGAGATTGTTCGTTTCACACCAGCTTATTTCCATTGGTTGGAGAACCAAATCTTCGCCATAGAAGATTTCCCATATGCCGGAATAGACTTTTGTGGTGATCAAGAGATGTCTCTTCCTCTGGGAACACAGTGGGATGACTCATGCAATAATTATTTTGACAAGTTCTAAATTCTAATTTTTATTTTTATTTTGTTTAAATCATCCAATACTGATGAATTTTTTTTTTAAATGCAGATGTTGGTCCACGCAAGCCATCCACGCTCTATCGCTTCGACACGAAGCAAAGAGAGCCCATTGTAGCACCACAGGATCAGGCAGCTGAGATTCTCACTGACCTAGAACACAACCTAGAGCGGTTGACCTTGGATATCCCAGAGAATTTGATATATTATGTCCCTCTCAGTCTTCAGAGACATGTTATTGGAGTTCCTGGTCAGTTCAGGAGATTCCCGAATAGAATAGCGCAAGCTGTCATGTACTATCATAATCACCACCACGGATAGTGGATGATTGTGCATACTATGACATTTTTGTTTTTTCGTATCACTATTTTTTTCGATTATAAGGTGTTTTAAACCTATAATCGAGGACAATGTAATATTTTTTGAAAACATTACTCTACTCTATGATATTACTACTATTTCTAGCTATCTGTTCAACATGTTTATTGAATGTTGCTTTGATTTACTACTTTGATGTTGCAAATGTCTGTTTATAACACTAGTAGTTAATGCAATAGCCAATGTATTTAAATTTCTTGGAATGTGTTGATATTCAATGTAATAAAATTCTCGTTCCAAGAGACATACCTTCAAAAATAATCTCAATAATACTGGAATTTTAATTGCATATACTCGATTTAAATGTAATACAATAAGTTCAGAATCTAACCTAACGATCAAACGTCGAATTCCAAATGAAATGGATTCAGATAATAACTTAATCACTGCGCTATATTCTGAAATATTATTCGTTGTTTTACCGAGGATTACCCCATTCATAGATATTAACTCATCAGTGGGTAAATAAATAACCCAGGCTGTGGAAGAAATGTTCCGTATACTATGACAAACACCATCAGCAAAACCAATATACGTTTGAAGGGATTTCGACATCTTCAATATCAAGAGTAATCCAGATAAGCAAGGATAAAAACAAACTTAAACTAGATACACTCTTCTAATATAAGGTACACTAGCTTGAAAATAACTAATATACAAATAAGATCTCCACACAAGATTTAAGCATAATATCTCTTCAGATAAATCCCATTTCTAGGTTTTTCTAAAGAGACCCCATCATAATCAGTCAATTCATAGGCCCCTTTTGCAAGCACTCGATTGACAATATAAGGACACTGCCACATGGGTTCAAATTTCCCAGTTCCTAGTTTATCATTAGCTTGGTCGTATACCAATACTAGGTCACCCCCTGAAAAAACACGAGGTGTAACACTCCTATCATACTGAGCTTTCATTCTTTTTTTATGAGCCTCGGTAGCTAATGTAGCAGTGCACCTAGTCTCATCTAATTGAGCTAAGTATAAAAAGCATTTATCCTCTTTAGAGGTAGCTGGTAGTAACTCTATGGCTAATTTGAGTGACGGTATCTCGCATTCAATCGGTAACACAACTTATAAACTGTAAACCAGCTGAGTGAAACTTGTTGCGGTTTTTGCTAAGGTTCGGTATGCCCAAAGTGCTGAAAAAAACACGGTATGCCAATTCAATTTATGAATTCCAATAATCTATTTGATCATGGTGGTTAAAAATTTATTTACAGCTTCAACCTGACCATTAGCCTGCGGGTAATATGGTGTAGAAGTATTGTGGCGTAGGCCAAGTTGGTCGGAAATTTTGATCATCATAATGTTTCGAAAATGGCTCCCATGATCAGTAATGATAGCTTGGGGTACACCAAATCGAGCAATCACGTGATTGAATACAAAATTAGTTGCATTTTTTTCATCTACCGCAAATGTAGGTATCGCCTCGACCCATTTGGTAAAATAATCTACTGCGAGAATAATATACCCATGCCCCCTGGCCGAGTGAGGGTTACATGTAATGAAGTCAATGCCCCATTTTGCAAAAGGATCAACAACAATTATTGGGTGAAGAGGAGTTGGTGGTGCACACATTTTACGATCAAAGATATGACAATTGTGGCATTTTCAAACTGCTAGAATACGATCTTTAAATAACGAAGGCCAAAAATAACCAACACGCAATATATTTTGGGTTGTGGCATACCTAGACATATGACCACCACATGCTCAAGAGTGGCAATCATTTAAAACTTTTTCAGCCTCTTCATGAGTAAGACATCGCCGAAAAACAAAGTCTGCACCTCAACGATAAAGAGTGTTGCCAATAATATTATATTGTTGGGATTGGAAACGTATTTTTTGTCTATGTGAACGTGAGAGTTCAGGCCAAAAATTTTGGGTTTGGAGATAAATGATGATATATCCATACCATGGATCAATGGTACTGATAAGAAACAAAGATTCATTGGCGATCAGATGTTCTACCACAGTTTCTGTCTTAGTATTTGGGAAGTCACACATCAGTTCGGTGAACACTAGTGATTTCTTTGATTTAGATTTTTCACATTATAAATCAAACTATTGAAGGATTACTATCCATTTAGAGTATTTTACCCCTAGTAATTGTTTGGTCAAAATATACATCATAGGGGTAAAATCAAATATCACTACTGTTTTTTGTAACAGTATGTAATGACGAAATCTTTAGACAGCTTGAACTGCTGCCAAGGCCAATTTCTCCACATGTGAGTGTTTGATTTCAATCGGATTCAAATTGTGATTGAGATAGTAAATCACATGTTTGTTGTGAAATTCATCTTCCTGAACTAATACCATTCCGATCATGGAATTAGAGGTTGCTAAGTATAAAAATTAATCTAGGTTGTAATTAGGTGGATGCAATAACGGTGTATGGGTCAATGCGTGTTTTAGAGCATCAAAAGATATATCAGCGATCTCGTCCCAAATGAAAAGAATATTATGTTTCAATAACCTGGTAAAACCTTTGGTTAACTCAGCATAGTTAGGAATGAACCTACACAAAAAGTTTTCTTTGCCCTGCAAAATTTGGAGTTGGCGAAGTGTGGAAGGAGGAGGTAAATTGATAATAGCCTCAACCTTCAAAGGATCGAAACAAATGCCTTGTTTCGAAATGATAAATCCTAGTAATCAACCAAATTGTACACAAAAAACACATTTGTACGGATTCAGGTGAATCTTATAATACCTAAATCTCATAAAATGTTAAGTCCCTATATTAATAGTTTATTCCTTTATTATGTTAGTGTAGCCCCCCTTATTGTTATTGTTGTACCCATGTAACCCCCATATTGTTATTATTGTGCCCTTACATTATTATTGTTAGGTTGGCTAGGATTACATTGTGGCCCCACTAGGATTACATTGTGGCCCCATGGACTCCTATATATAGAAAGGAGTTTTTTTCATTTGTATCATCCAAGAATTGTTCATTCATGTAGTGTATTGGAGGTTGCCCCCTTGAAGTGGCTTATTTATAAGCCGTTGATATCTCTTTTCTTCTATTTTTGGAGCTGGTTTCACAACATAAAAATTTCTCGTAAGTGAGTTGGATGATCTTCTCTGTGTAAGGAATGAGCAGGTAGATCATCGAGATAAGGTTGCACAATGTGTTTAATGTCATGAAAAGCATAGGACATAGCCCTTTGAAAATTTTCCCCATCATTCTTAAGTCCAAATGGTAATTTACAGTAAGCGAAAGTTCCCCATGGACAAATGAATGGTGTCTTTAGATCAGCAGGGAGTATGTTTATTTGATTATAACCGAAAAATCCATCCATAAATGAAAACATTTCCCTTCTGGCACAATCGTCAATGATTTGATCGATATAAGGGGTTGGATAATTATCTTTTGGACAAGCTTTGTTTATATCCCTATAATCGATACATACTCTGATTGTTCCTTGTTTTTTATTAACAGGAACAATATTAGATATCCAATCTGTGAGAGGGATTGGATAAATAAATCTCGCTCGAAGTAATTTTTCAACTTCAGCTTTGATTATAGCAGCTTTTCGTGGATGTATCTGACGTGATTTTTGTCTGATAGGTTTAGCATCCAGGTATGTTTTGATTTCATGAACAACAATTTTGGGATCGATTCCTGGCATTTATTCATAGGACCAGGAAAAAATGTCGCGGAATTCTTGAAATAGGGCTTTTTATATATCAATTTCATCTTTGGTACAAGAAGTGCCTATATTAATGTTTTCAACACTTCCTGGTTTTACTGATATGTCAATAGGAATTGTGGAAGAAATATTCCCCAAATTCACTTCAAAATCTGAATTGGTGATCGATATCGGATTCTGGGGTTCCTTGACATAGTCAGTGGTGAAAATTGATGAAAAAATATTTTCAAATCTATGAAGCTCAAGTAAAAATGATGACCTATGATGGAGATCATCCCATGGTAAATCATCTATGGAAAAAAATTCATGAATGTTTTCGTCAGTAGAAAATACTTCTTTAAAAGGATCTAGAATTGATTTTATAGCTAAGCTTGAAGGTGAAAATGAGTTTTCATTGACCGCATTCATAGGGTCAGGGTCAATTGATGGTGAATTGGAAAATGACTGTACTTCTTGATATGCTAATTCAAATGGACTCAAAGGCATCATGCATTTAAACGAATCCAGTTCTGACTCTAAAGGCACTATCCAAACGTCATCAAATGGAATAGTGATTGATGTAATCATATTGATATTAGCTAGAGTATGCGGTATGTTAGGTGGAGGAAAAGAAAATATTCCCAACAAAGCGGAATATTTAATTAAGCCTACTCCTACATCCTTATAAGGGATAGTTGTTTTTCCAACTTGCTAAATACTATGCGTAGAAGCTGGATCGGACGAATAATATGAGAGCTTATCGACTTTCAAAATATTTCATTGATGAGGAAACATGATTAATCGAAAGACAGAAGACACGATAGTAGTCATAGCATAAGACCAATTTCGACCCAGGAGAAGGTTGTAATCTAGAGGGGCATCAACTACTTCCACATCTAGATTAACAGTTTCTCCTTCGACCTCTATAGGTAGATCCTGTAAAATACCATATGGATGGAATCCTCTTCCATCAAAAGCTTTGAGGATGGTCGGATATTGGTTAAGTGTCATAGAACCAAGTGATTTCCAACAACTCAATGACATGATACACGTAGATGCCCCTTCATCAATCACAGTACGAGAAACATGTGTTTTTCACTAACACTAGAATTTGGAAATCCATTTGATGGGATAGGCGAGGTGTAAAATTTTCTAGATAGAAGATCATAAGGTTCGAATCCTACAGATCTATGGCTCCTAAAGCTGACAATAGTAATTTCCTTTGTGCTGGACATGATTGCAGCACTTCCGAAGTTGACATTGCTGAAGGAGAAATTGCCAAATCTTCAAAAATGTTGTAATTCTGAGCAGCTCTCACATGTGGATTGAAAGCTTACTTAAGAAGTACACCTTTAGGAGGTGGTTTGATTACTAAATTAGGATTTGTTTTCTCGATGTGAAGTGTATCGGAAACCGAAGTAGATGCAGCTGGTGTAGAATTAGAATTTTCTACTTCTTTACCAGTAACGGGATTTTTATTACCATAATCTTGTGATCAAGTCACAACCATCAAAATATATGCTAATGGATTAAAATAAGATCCAATCATTTTACTATCTTGAATTGGAAAGGGATCCTTCAAGATAGCAGGAGTGGGTGAATCTTTGATGAACTTAGAAAATTCTTCCCTATGTAGACATTCCTTGGTGAAATGATCCTCGTCACAGATAAGACAAGGATAATGAGGTTTCTGTTTGTCATCAGTTGATTTAGTTTTATTATTTTTTTCTTTAGAAGGTGAGGTCTATTTATTATTTTTCTTCCCCTTTTTCTTTTTTCCATATTTTAACTTAGTAGATGAATCTACAATGTGAATATTGGTAGTAGTTTCTAAGGAATATTCTCCTTTCGGTGAATCAGGAAAAGTTATTATAGGAGAAGTAATCTTTGAAGATTTCTTCTTATTCTTAGTTGTTGTAACCGAACCGATTACACCATCAGCAGCATGAGACCCTAAAGGAGTTGTAGTTAACTGACCAGGTCGTGGTAAATCGGGGATTTTTTCGTACAAAGTTCTGGACTGGGTATATACCAAGTCTAGATATTGAG
>CM076572.1:895615602-895688115 GCA_034641835.2 Pinus albicaulis | reverse complement strand
GAACACGTGTTTGATATGTATATCTAGGGTACAGTTGTTGTGGGTAGACTAGAGTTTGTGGAATAGGTCCATATTGGTACGGCCCCTGATATGGTTGATAAGTAAATTGAGGTTGACTCATTATTACTGTACTTGTACCAGTTTTTCTTGTGAGTATCTGAACAATAGTCTGAAATGTCAGTCCAGACTGCAGAATAGAAACCTGAGGAATCTGTATCGATGTTTGAGGGGCAGATGTAACAAGAACTATAGACACTGTAGGAATAGGTGTGATAGGTTGAACAAAAGTTTGAACATCTAATTGTGGTGGAGTACTAGATGAACTTGGACCAGGTTGTTGAACATGACCAGATGCAGGTGTTGGAATTGAAGGCTAGACTGGTTGTTGGGGTTGATTATAACCAACAGGTTGTCCTGATTGATAATAAGGTACTTGCATATTTGGTTGTAAGTTCTATTGAAATTGGGATGGATCCCACACCATTTCGGAAAATGAGAGTCCCATTGAAGGTTGTACATAAGACGGCCCATAACTGGGTTGAACAGATGGCTGATAATTAAATGGATAATTTCCACCTCCTTGTAACATTTGATGTTCTGGATAGAACTGTTGTGCTAAAAGAGGTTGCAATCCTTGAGCAGGATACTGCCCTTGAGGTTGATATTGACCTTGGGGCATGTACTGTCCCTGGGGTTGATATTGACCTTGGGGTTGATACTGACCTTGAGGTTGATGCTGACCTTGAGGTATGTACTGTCCCTGAGGTTGATATTGACCTTGAGGTATGTACTGTCCCTGGGGTTGATATTAACCCTGAGGTATGTACTGTCCTTGGGGTTTCCCCCCAGGCTATATTTGGTTATTTTGAGGTTTCCCCCCAGGCTGTATATGACTACCTTGAGGTGCGGGGTTCGAAATATTTCCATACATCATATAAACTTGCTCATTGTTCAAAGTTCCAGTATTTGATTCATTCAGGCCAGATGATGACATTGGTTTGCTTGGAAAAGGAGATGCTCCTGAGAACGTACCAGAGACTGACTGATAGCCTTTAGGAACAGATGGACCACCATAGAGAAATGTTTCTAGCGATTCATAAAACATAGATGACTCACCTGACATGTTTATCTAAGGTCTATAACCTATTGGTGTATAGTAAAAAGGTATTCGGGGTGGTGAATACTGAAGACCTACATTTTACAGAAAATTTTTCAATGAAGAATACCAAGTGTCTTGTCTAAAAGGACTATAAAAAATTGATTCACGTTTTGTAAGTTCTAAATTTTCCTGAGTTGATGGGAGAATGACTTCTTCTTTTGTATCAGTGATTTCTTCAATACTAATAAGATCAGGAGGAAGATCTTTTGTGATCTGATTCTTCACTCTGGGTGAATCAGGATAATCAGGAATTGGAGTAGTGAATTCCAAAGTAGGTTCTGATGTAGTAGGTTCAGTTTCCGATTCAGAAATTTCAAGTTCTTCAGGTGATAATTCACTTGTTGTAGAAGCAACTTCGGTTAATTCGGAAATTCAAACCGTTTGTGGGGTATGTTCTACTACTTGCAATTGATCTACTTCGAAATTAAGATGAAGGATTATAGATTATTATCCTTGTTCCATTAATCCAGTTCTACTGATAACATTTGGTATTAGAGATTTAAGTCCTTCTAATTAGCTTGGTGTGTACTTAGGGGGTTTCCCCTGAGTTTTGTTTGATCGTCTCGGTAATTCAGCCATGATTAAAACTTTTAACACACGCAATGAAAGAAAATCACAGTAAAAAATTCCTAAGGTAACTAAGAAACAAACAAATGATCACACGCCTATAAAATCTAAGAGATCAAACCACTCACAAACAGTAGATTCCCGCACTAAAAACACTAGTTGGTAATGAAATCCAACATCATAGTATTTTAATGTAGAAATGGTGGTTGGAACAGTTACCACGACAACCTGATTAATGAAATAGACTGGTGAAAGTTTCTCCACTTAACTCATATCGAGTGAATATAACCCTCCAGAGAGTCCAAGTGAGTCTAGCTGACGTCTTCTCCAGGTACAGTAGGATCTTCCCTCCACCGTCACCTTGGGAAAGAATCCTGGAGTTTATGGCCACTAAGGTCACCAACAGGAAAAAATGTACCTGGGAGAAAATTCTACAATCTAATACACACGCAAGGGCAGAGTAACAAATCTTAATCCCCTTGAAGGCTCATTGACATAATCCAAGGTTTATGAACAAGTGACCCCAGGCTCCTCGACAATGGTCAATTCAAGGTTTAACATTGTTAATACGCGTATATATTCTATCATTCCCAATGAGGAAGGATTGATTACCTCACTGGTTCGGATATGATCTCGTACTTGACTCCTTTAAGAGGAGCTTCCCAGAGCATACATGCTACTATTGGAATTTTCCTACTGCAAGATCGAATACTTGTTTGTTTTAACTGTCTTAGAGAGTTAACTAAAACCTATTCCAAGACACTAGCCTAAGCTATGTTGGTGGAAAGAGCCCTAGAAAAATAAAAAATTGCTAGGTTGATTTTAATTAAGCGTTACTTTTAATTGGTTGTTTCTTAGGACAATGGGCATGAAAGTGAACCTTCAATGATGTATAATGACCCGACTCCAAAAAACACTAAAATGCATCTATATGAGAAGAAATTCATTCCTTTTCAATGAAACCTATCTAAAAGAAAGAGTTGAGGGATGCAAATGCTTTTAAAACATCAATCCTTCCTTTTAAAACAAGAATATATGAAAAGAAATCATTTTCATGAAAACTCAATGATCAATTGCTCAAAAAGAAATCCCTTTTAACCATTCAAGTATTAAACTACAAATAAACAGTTTCCAAAAGAAAAGTATGATTACTTAGAAATCAAAATTCAAAACTAAAAACACTAATTTTGAACTCTAAAAACTCTAAAGATTTAAATTTTAAGACTAAAAACTCTAAAAATTTTGAGGATGTTTTGCTCAGTTTGTAATCTAACCAATAAATCCTTTTCTTATCCCAGCAAGAAATCAAAATCATCCAATAGTGGTTTTAAAGTGAAATTCAAGGCTTATTGAACTAAAAGTCTCTTAAGATTTGCAAAAAAAAAAAAAAAAAATCTAATTTTCATAGAAGCAAGTTCTGCTATAAATTCAAGGCTGAGTAAGAAAACGATGACATACCAGTGATCTAAGGTATATAAAGGTTTTTGATCTTTGAGCAACTCAAAGACAAAGCAAAAAATCACTTATAAAATGCAAATCTTTAGAAAATCACTCAAAACTTAGGAATGCTAGAAGAAACTTTCACAAAAGTCTTTTTACAGTAAATACAAGTCTAGGTAATCACAGAGAATCTTGTAAGCTGGTACCAGAAAAAAGAATTTTAAGTTTTTCAAAAATTTTCTCAAGGTCTGCAAGTTTTAGTATAAAAGGGTGCAGTACCGCACTGTTTTCATAGAAAATATGTGGAGGTTACCGCACTTTTTTCAAAGAAAAAGTGTGGAGACCAGAAAAGATAAAGAAAAATAAAAAATTTGGAATCTTCTTTTCAAGGATTCTAAGGCTAATTTACCCAAACTAGTGTAGACTACTCAAAATCAGAAAAAAAATCTTTCAAAAGTCAAACTCAAAGAAAAATAAAACTAATTTCAATCCTATTCCCCAGCGGAGTCGCCATTTTGTTAGGCAGATAAACCGTTCTTGCGGACAAGAAATATCTCCCTAGTATTACAAGGATAGATAGAAACAAACATGACAAATGTAAACTACTTTCTCTAGACAATATGTAATTTAGAATTTTCTATGATGAAGAAAGGACCTACTTGTGATCCAATGCTAGTTGAATTCTTCTTTCCGTCGCTCCAAGCAGTCACTTCTCAAGATCTGCAAACAAAAACATGGAAGAGAATCAAAAGCACCTGGAACATATACTAATTCACAAATAATAAATCTATCTTAATGATCAAGGAATTTAAGAAATAATTCATTCAAATAAAAACATAAACAACTTATTGAGAAAACAGGATCCAATTGTATTATATTTAAATAAAAGAAGGATTCTTACAACCACGTTCGCCTTGATGTCGTACAGGTCCTTCTGGGGGTCTGGAACAAGCGTTTTCTTTTGGTCTAACAAGCCCTTCCACTCTTTGAACCAGCCTAACTACAAGTATGTAATATTTTTTGAAAAGAGAGTCCATACAGGTGAAATTAGTTTTTAGAAATAGAGGAATAACCTGTTATGAGTATTTTTAATAACCCAACGTTTCGGACTTCCTAAGTGAGTCCATCATCAGGGGTAAACGCTTATACTTCTTTGAAAATTTTGAGGATTAGGGCCAAGGAATGAATTTATAAATAGTAAATTTTATGAAAATTTAATTGTTAATAGGGAGGTCGGTTGGAAGAAAGGGTATGTAAATTTAACTATTTATATGATTATTTTATTTATTTTATTTTTAAATTATTTATTTACTTTAAAAATTATTTTTTATTATTATTGATTTGTTTATAAATTTTTGTCTTATTATATTATATTATATTATATTTATTTATTATTATTTATTATTATTATTATTATTATTTTAAATTATTTATTTATTTATTATTATTATTATTATTATTTATTTATTTATTTATTATTTATTTATTTTTTCTAATTTATTTATTTATTTATTTATTTATTTTATTTATTATTTTTATTTATTATTTTTATTTTTATTTATTTTTATTTATTTTTTTATTATAATTAATTATTTTATTTTATTTTATTTTATTTTATTTTTTTTAATTATCTTCTTCTTCTTCTTCTTCTTTTATTTATTTATTTATTTATTTATTTATATAAGAGGTAAGATTTTAAGGAAGGTGGAAGAATTAAGATGATATATTAAATTAAGGATTTATTATTATTAGGTTTGATGTTTATGGGAGGTGTGATATATTAGAGGTTTCCATGTATTGCTAATGTTCAAACCCTCATCTCGATTTAAGTTATTTTTCCTTTTCTCGATTTCTATGGCTTCTCTTATTTTTATTTTAAGATAATGATCTTCTTTAGATATAAGTTTGGCGTCTTCCATTCTTATGTAATGGGAGGATGAGAAGGCATGATCTGCTAAAGCAGATTTTTCAGTTCTGTTTCTAGATATGTCAGCAGTGTGTTCCTTAAGTCTAATGTTAAGAGATCTACCAGTTTCTCCTATATATTCTTTTCCACAAGAGCACGGTATGATGTAGACTCCTTTTTGTAATCTAGGGTTTATAGGATCCTTGGCAGAGTCTACCATATTTCTGATGGTGTTAGGGGGGGTGAAGGCAATTTTAATGTTATGTTTGTTTAGGATTTTGGAAATTTTATCAGTAGTTCCTTTTATGTAGGGCAAAGAAATTTTAGGGATGTCGACGGTTCTCTTTATGTTGTTTTTATTAAGTGTTTGGTGAATAGTTTTATTGATGATGTCTATATTGTATCCATTATGTTGAAAGACATGGTGTAGGTGATTGATTTCATGTATTAAATGGTGAGAGTCCACAATTCTAGATGCTCTAGTTGTTAGGGTTTTAATAATGCCTATTTTTTGTTTAGGATGGTGGTGAGAATTTGCGTGGAGGTATCTTTCTATGTGGGTCTTTTTTCTATAGACTTCAGTGCACAGTTTTCCATCTTTTTTTGTTAAAAGGATATCAAGGAAAGGTAATTGGTTATCTTTTTCAATTTCAATGGTAAATTTGATATGATTTGAGATGTTATTAATGTGGTTTAAGAATTCGTATAATTTTGATATACCATGGATCCATTTTGCGAAAATTTCATCTACATATCTTTTCCATTCCTCAGGGGTGAATGGAAAGGAATTGAGAGCTTTTTTCTCAAAATGTTCCACGTATATGTTAGCAGTTATAGGGGACAGAGGTGAGCCCATGGCTACACCATGAGTTTGTTCATAAGTTGTTCCTTTGAAACTGAAAAAAGATGATTTTAAACATAATTTTAGGAGATCTATGGTCTCATCATCAGTGATAGTTTTCATGACATCGATGGCTTCATCTATAGGAATCATGGTGTACAAAGAGACAATATTGAAACTAACCATGAGATCTTCGTCTTTCATATCCAAGTTTTTGGCCCATTGAACAAAAGATGTGGAATCTTTAATGTATGATGAGGTGTTTCCCGCAAGGGGGCGAAGTTTTTTGGCAAGGTATTGAGCAAGGAGGTAGGTGGGTGAGCCTATGGTGTTAACTATGGGTCTTAGAGGGATGTCTTTTTTGTCAATTTTAGGAGCGCCATATATTCTAGGGGTAATCGAGCTTGAAGGGGTGATTCTTTTTTTTGGTGATAGTGTCTAGAGATGAGTCTTTTATTTTCTTGGTTACCTCTTTAAGAATTTTTGAGCTAGGGTCTTTCTTTAGAACTTTGTAGCAACCACTATTTTTAAGGTGATCGTCCATTTTTTTATCATAGTCAACCCTATCCATTATTACTGTAGCATTTCCTTTATCTGCTTTTAAGATAATTATATTTTTGTTCTTTCTTAAGTTTTTTAAAGCAAGTTTTTCATCCTTAGATAAATTGCATGAGGGTGGTCTAGCGTTTTTTAGAATTTTGGCATTGTCTTGTCTTATTTCTTCTGCTTCAATAAATTCTAGATCTTTTAAGGCAACTTCTACTGTACTAATGATGTTGTCCACTGGGATTTTTTTGGGAGTGATGGAAAAGTTTAGAATTTTTTGAAGAAGAGAAATGGAAGCTTGGTCAATTAAGACTTGAAAGGTTTATGACAGAAGGGTTTTCAAACCCTGAACTATGTGCATTAATATGGGCAGGGTGAGAGATTGAATGGGGATCGATAGGATCAGTGAAGAGATCAGTTAGCTGAGATATACGGTTAGAGGGGTAAGAAGGGATGTAAGAACGCGAATGTTGATTATTATAAAGGGTGGAGTCGTTGTTCTTAAACGCAGAGAAATCGTGACTTACGTGAATGTTGGAATCTTGTGCCGAGAGTGAAGAAACATGGACGGTTTTATTAGTGGGAAGAGGTTTGTGGTCCACAGGTTTTTGTGAGATGGTGCTGTATAAATATTTAGATAGACTGAAGGAGTCTGCGTTGTCTTGTGTAGAGAGGACTGGATTATTTGCGTCCTTGCTTTCCTGAGCCGAGACATCGTGATAACTCTTGAATTCGTTTGAGCTGTCATTGTATATGGGAGCATCGATCTACGGGATAACAGGTTCTTTGAGCATGTTGTGAGAAACGTGGCGAGCATTAGCATCATGGGAAAATGAGGAGGAATGTGAAAAAGGGACGTTGTGATCAGCATTGATACCATTTGCGTTGCACCTGAAAGAGACCGTGATGTCTTGAGAAGAGAGCACCGAATCAGCGTCATCGTTCTCTTTGACATATGCGTTGTGATAAACATTGAAGTCGTCTGCGTTCACCTTGTGTCTTTGAGCATCAATCTACATAATAACAGGGAGGGTTAAGACAATTTCTGAAACGTTGATAGCATGAGGGGCGGATTGGTCAGATATGCAGTGGGACGTCGAAGAGGATTTTGAGGAGGAGACTTTGTGATAGGCATTAAAACTGTCCGTGTTACAACTGAAGAACTCCGTGCTGTCAATCGAACCATGTGCGTCATTGTTTTTCTTAACAGAGGCATCGTGATGACCCTTCACACTGTTTGTGTTCCCATGGTATTTTGGAGTATCGATCTGCGTAATTTTATTGCTGTTGTTGAACGTGTTAAGAGCGATAGTATGAGGGGCGGATTGGTCAGCGATGCTGTGGGACGTCAAAGAGGAATGTGAGGAGGAGGCTTTGCGATAAACATTCATATTAATGCAAGGGTAATCCAAAGCTAACGCTGTTGTAGCAGGAACCATGATCCTTTGGCTATTAAGAGCGACATTTGAGTCTGTTAACATCGATTCAACCTGGTATCTGTTGTTTAATATGCTGTGGTGACCAGGTATGTTATAAGTAATGGTGTGAGGGGGAGATTCGCTTAAGGTCTATCCAGGGATACAACAATATGGTGAAGAGGGATGTGAGGAAGAGGATAACGCTGCTAATTTTTTCTCTTTCTTCAAAATGTCTTTGGAATGCCATCTATCGGCCTTGATATAGGTGTGGGCATCTAAAGCACGCCACAGATCACAGCTTAGAGATGAGGCTAGCAATAGGTGTAAGGTGATCAGCTGCTCAGAGGTTTTAATAAGGCGAATTCTAGATGTTTTTATTTCATTTTTAATTAAGGATTCACTCAGCTTTCTGAAACTTGAAAGGTTGCGGCCATAATTGAGCGGATGTTTGCAGATAGCGAAATTTGGGGTAAGTTTATTATCTCTGCAAATTTTTAAAAATGATAGGTTGGAAAGGAGTTTGGCCCTAGATAATCTTAATTTTTCAAAGAGGGTAGCACTGTTCATCAAGTCCCTTCCATGGTAGGACTGAATTTTTTTGAAAAGAGAGTCCATACAGGTGAAATTAGGTTTTAGAAATAGAGGAATAACCTGTTATGAGTATTTTTAATAACCCATACTCATAACAGAGTATTTTTAAAATACTCATAACAGGTTATTCCTCTATTTCTAAAAAGTATGTAATCGTTCTCGCAGCTAGCAAAAGAGTATGTTTCTTCAGCAATTCCCTTCTCTATCATAGCTACCAAGTACAAAGCAAGTAAAAAGTGTATACAAAATGAATAGAGAAGTTTTGCATATATCAGCATGTACCCTTGAGACTGAACCAAACCTTCAATTTATAGGAGAAGGAAAGTGGTTACAGCTCCAAAATGGAAGGGATAGAGTCCCCTTATCAAGGGATTATGTTCCAAAAACCAAATAATAGGCTCCTTTTATGAAGGAATGAATGTTCATGATAATGGAGGGAATAAGGCTTCAACTGGATAACGCCTTCTAGAAGTTTCCAGCTGGGAGAATATTCGACTAGTTGGGCTTCTAGAATTTACTTTTTCCTTCAATTTACCTTTTACAGGTGTCCTCAGTTTTAATGAAGAAAACGTGTGGTTGGCTCCATAGTTTTTAGAGAAAAAGGGTGCGGTGCTGCAGGTAAGGCTAAGGAAAAGTGCGGTACAAGTGTTTTTATGATTTTTACAAGCTTTTCTCCAAATTCAGGACTTGGTTTAGGAACTTTAGGGTTGTAGACTTCTAAGGGAGCATTATATAGGTATTAATGAACCCATATAGACAGTAAAATGTCATGGTGACAAAATAATGTGTAACAAAGGGCTTAGGGATAGGAGAGTTAACGGTCATACGAATGTGAGGGGGCTGGGGCTAAGAAAAAAAGGGGCTTAAGGCCTATACTTTATAAAAGGGTGGGTTTATACATAAAACAAAGTTTTATAATAAATTTAAAGGACCCGATAGGCTAAAACTTAGTTTTAAACAATGTAAAAAGGGATTTTTTACATTGTTTAATATTTTAGAGGAAAGATGATGAATGGAGGGGTATTTCATGAGGGTTTTTAGGAAAGGAGGAAATGGGTTTTTTAGAGGAAAAAGGCCATGAATGAGAGTGAGGTGAGGTAGTGAAATGAGGCAAACAGGCCCAATAATGAAGTCCTTCTTTGTAGCAGTGGGGTAAACCTTTAAGAAGGCAAAGAGGGAGAAATTTAGTGAAACAACTTGACGTAGGATAATGAAGGCAGTGAGATTTCTAAAACTCACAATATTTCTCAAATTTTGTTTTTAGAAATCTAGGATCATAACTTAGTCATCTTTTGATATCAACAAAAATTATTGATGACTAACAGTGACTCCACTTGAAGAGGGCAGCTCCCTTTTGGAGGTGTCCAAAACTTTCAGTTTATCAAATCTCCAAGTTTTTGCAGACCAGTGCCTCTTCCATTGGGCAGATTTTTCCCTTCTTTTCACTTTTTGATATTTCTTTTGAAGTGATGATCTTTAATATCTGCAAAATATGATTATTTCAACAACATTTCTACCTACCCAACCTACTTTTCCTAACATTTTTTCTTCTTTGAGTGCACTTGAACTGGAAAACCCTTGACATTTTTATTTTGAAAACATAAATAAACTATCTACTTCTATCCTTATTTCTTCCAAGAGTTCAGATTAAGCTAGTGAACTCTTTCATTCTCTACCTAGACTATTTAACTACCAAGTTTAAGTTGTTTAGCAGTGTTGCTTCTCTAGACTATTGACATAAAATTTGAAGCATGGTTCAAATCATGATTAGGCAGTTTGACTTACCATGGTTTGTGGCATTGGAACAAGTTGCACACAAACATTATTTTTCATAAAAGGTAAATATAAAGATAAGGCTATGATCTATCATTTCTAATGCATCCTCATCTTTCTCTATGGTTCTGTTTTGAGCATGTGGAACCAGTAGCTTTTATTTCCTAATCTATCTTTCCTGATAAGTCAAGTTTGAATAACTTTGACAATCATTATTTTCACTAAATTATCAACATAAATTTAAAGCATGTTCAGCCTATTGGGATTCCCATGTTTTGGCTAGATTGGCAAGACCAAAAGATGAGACAACATCAAACCACTTTCAGACCTCAGGATCTAGCCCTCTTGGGTCCAAAGAGGGATCTCTCTATGATTGTTAAAGGTAATGTCTTTGAAGCTCAAAGGTTAAGATATTAGGCTAGTTATAGGCACAGGGTTTGTTTCTTTGATTGTTTGTTTGGTTGTTGGTTATCAGGAAAGAAGGGTTCAAAATAAGAGAAGGATGAGCAAAGAGGATTTAGGCAGAAGTGAAGTGTTCCAGGGAGAATTCAAGACCATTGGGAAATGGAGTCAGGAAAGGTTTTACTTGCTATTCAATGTGCAGGCTTTCAGTTGGGCTAGTCATCTAAAACATTGGATCTTAAAGATGATAGTGTGGTATGGAATGGTAAGGGAGGAGGAAACAATAAAGATTTAGGGCACAAAGTTAAAGGCCTGAGATCAGAGAGAGACTTTGAACTCTCAATGCTTCGGCCTCCAGCTTGAGGGATCTTAGAAAGGTTCAATCAATTGAAAAGGATCCTAGTGAGACAGAAACAGGGTTCTAGACCTCCCAGTGTTCCCAATTCTTTCAATTGAATCCTAACAAGAACATCTAAGAACTGATTCATTTAATTCATACATCAGCTAGCAGGAAATAACATCCACTACACTCGTTAACTCAATTGAAATCAACTCTTAGATAATACGTTTAGTAGAAAACATCAAAGGCAAGGAGAGCAGAGACATAGGGTACCTAACAAGGGTAAATCCTATGCCAAATTTCTGATGCAAGCCAATAGAAATGAAATGAAACGAAATGTAAATTAAACACAAATACAGAGATAGAAAAACATCACCGCTGCTTTAGATCAAGATCCAAAGAAATGTGCTTGTCATATTAAAAAGCAACACCAGTAGAGTAAAACATTGCCAATAGCTGGATACTCAGTCTGAAAACATCTTCCTCAGCCTATCTTACAACTTTACACATAGACTATGTCTCAAAAGAAACAGATTGCAAATCTCTGATAATTGATCAACAACCTTTACAATGAGTTCCTTCATGAATTTATAGCTCAAGTGGAGCAGAGAAAGTAGGTGAACACTAAATGCAGCATTAAAACTCAAGAAAGGAAGAGGGTCGAGGCCCATTCTATTTAAATTATGTGCATTTATCCATGGCACTCTTTGGGTGAAAAAGTGGTCTTCTCCAGGCTTCCATTTACTCTGAGAATGTCTTTGATGTACTCTGTTGTAGCATTTTGTAGTACTTCTGGTGAATAAACAAAAAGGTAAATAAATGATGCTAGGGTCTGCCATACTGTGAATCAAATTCTCTGGTAGCATAGGACTGTTGTCCAGGTGGAAGCTTCACTTGGACACAATGTAGACTGAAACAGCAATGCGTACCGTGTCCTTGCTCAGGAAAAACATTCAGCTGATTTGAAAACCCTGCCACCATTATTTCCATGTATTGGACTTTTTGGTTGATCCTTGGGGTCTTCAATTCTGGTACCTTGCCTTTTAAACACTGGATTAAGGCTTAAGATCTTCAACAATGTGCTTTAGACCTTTAATTCCTCACTGATACTCTTTGCCACTTCAACTGTCTCTTTCAGCGAAAAACTGAGCTTTAATGGTGCCGGAAAGGTTTTGCAGAGTTCGAACTCCGTCCTTTAATGAAATTTATGTTGCAGACACCTTTCCGGACATTTTCTTGTAATACTAGGCTCTGAATTTAGCTTCCTCTGCACACTGTGCCATTACAATAGTGCGTAAGAATCATGGCGGTTATCCGCCTGTCTGTAACCCTGCAAAACAAGAAAACACATTAGGAAATCATGCACAAGAGGGTGAATGCAGTGGAGACGATGAGGATGGTCGTGCAGACTGGTAAAATGGCGGAAAAGTGCAGGATTACAGTGGAAAGTGGTCGTGGAGAAAGTTGGCAGAATGCAGTCGGGGATGGCGAGAATGAAATCTTAACGTAAAACATTAAAATTGACCTTGGAATGCATATATATATAGGGACGGGTGAGAAATATGATGAAACACGTGGAAAGGGTGACGTGGCGGGAGCGGTAAATGGTGGGACGTACAATCAAATCTAGACCGTCCAATCTCGGGAGGAGATCGACGGCTGGGGACATGGCGGAGGGCGATTGAATCTGGACCGTCCGATCTCGGGAGGAGATCGATGGCTGAAAATGCATCGGAGGGCGACAGATGGTGGGCCAGGGGTACGGTTTCCTTGGGTTAATTTCCGCGCATCTTCGGGGTGTGATGACTGTTGGATGGAGGGCTTCAGATTGGATGGTTGACGTGCATATCATGCCAGATCTGTGGATGAACAATAACGTGTGATGGAGGGTGGTTTTTGAATAGTGTGTGGAGCCACGTGTCGAGCGGTGAGTGGAATCACTCTGAAAATAAAAATACCACCCACCCTCCAACGACAGTGCGATAGAAACTGGCAGTTTTTGAATAGTGCGCGGTGCGGGGACCACCAGGCAGGTGAAAATCTGACCGTTGATTCGGCGGCTTAAACAGACAGTTGCGATGTGTGATCGGGGCGGTGAAAAGGTTGAACGGTGGACACTGTGGGGACGCGACAACCGACAGATCTATACAGATCGACGATTTAAAATGCGCCCGATATGGATTCTACGATAAGCGCCTTCAGCCCTTTGCACCTAGTTCTGGCGCGGGGTCACGTGGTGGAAAAGGGTGAGGGGGCTAGGGCCGAAAGGTGCTAGGCCCTATATATGGAAAACATGGTTTCTGGCCCATTTTTAATGCATTTTGAGGGCAGAATTAGGTAACGGTAGATGGAAAAATGGGGAATTAAGCCAAACAAGGGGCGTGTGCAGGATGTAAATGGAATCTTGGGAGGATTTAGGGGATCAGAGGGGAATTTTACAAGGGGAAAAAAAAGGTTAAAACGGGCATTCTGTAGGGATACAAGGGTAAATGTAGGCTTTTTGGAGTATAGTTTTTATAATCAATGAGACCTTATAAAGGGAGTCAGTAGAGGGAAATTTATCAAAGGCAAAGGCACATGAGACTTCAAGGATGATGTGTCTTCAGGAGAGATGCATTCCTTGAAGGCTCAAAAACAATTTAGCCCCCTACTTTGCTTGTCAAAAAATTTACAGGGGACTAATAGTGGCTCCACATGGGGATGCCTTCTTCTTGAAGGAGTCAAGAATTCAGAGAGTATATCTTTGGAGTAGGCCAGATGCCTGGTACCTTGAGCCATATCTCTTCCTTGATTTTTAGCTGCCACAAATATGATATATCAGTAAAAACATTCCCAAACAATCTACCTACCCATCCTACAATCCTAACATTTTTTCTTCTTCTAGGGTGCATTTGGACTAGCAGACCCTTTACATCATTTTAATTTTTTACAAACAAGAAAATAAACCTATTCTATATCTAACCTTATTACTCCATGAGACAAGATTAAACTGTTGGTCTCATATGTTTCTCTACCTAATCTAATATCTGCTCCAACAGATTTCTTCTCTATATTCTACAACAGAAATTTAAAAACAGTCAAACTAGGATTAGATAGTCTAGTTTGCTGTGGATCCAAGGCATAAAGACAGTTGCACATGGACAGAATTTTGTAGAAACCTGAAAACAAAATCTTGAAGGCTTGAAATAGGAAGTTTTGTAGCATCCTTCCTTCTTTTTTGACTCAAGTTTTGAGCTTGTTAGAGTCACTTTCTTTTCTTCATTTCAGCTCTGATGTTGGGCTTGTTAGAGATGATTCTTCTTTCTTCTTTGCTGGTACAGGTTTTGGGCATGTTTGAACCAGCGATCTCTACTTTCTTTGGCTCAGGTTTTGATCATATTAGAGCCAATATTTTCACTTCATAGGTCCATGTTTTGAGCATATTTGAACCTCTCCTTTTCTCTGTTTTTCTCTTCTTCTTTTTTGGAATATTTTCTCATTTTCTTGAAAACAAACACTGCAATGGTATGTACAATGGAAATGGAAACTGAAAATTGGAAATCAGCAGAAGTAGTGTTTGAGCATCCTACCATTGACAGGACTGCCAAACAGCTCTGTACCATCTAATTCTTGTAGAAAAAAGGCATTTGGACCCACAGTGGCCAGGATGATGTAGGGACCTTGCCACAAACTGTCAAACTTGCCGTGCTTTCCTTTGTCCTCTCTCCTTGAGTCCCACTTCATAACTTTATCTCCAATTTTGAAATCAGAGGCCTTAGTTCTTTTGTCAAAGAACTTCTTTATATTTTCCTGAACCTTGATAGCTCCGTTATAGCCTTCTTCCCTTGTTTGTTGGAGATGAATTGTCTGGTTTATTCTCCTCACCATGTTGTCTTCTTATGTTTGTATCTCTTGAACAAGTTTGATCACGGGTATCCCAAGGCTGGTAGGAAACACTGCTTCTATTCCATATACAAGCTGGTATGGTGACATGCCAATGGATTTCTTTGTTGTAAGCCTGTCAGCCCACAGGGCATGCACTAACTTGTTATGCCATGACTTTTTGTTCTCTTCCAGCAGCTTTTTGATGATGGTCACCAGGCTCTTGTTTGATGATTCAGCTAATCCATTACCTTGAGGTTAATATGCAGTTGAATGACCAAGTGCTATTTGATACTTGTGACAAAAATCAACCATTTTCCTAGATCTGAAAGCAGCAACATTATCAGTGATTATTTTCCTTGGGCAGCCAAACCGAGAGAGGATATGACATTCTAGGAACCTAATGATGACTGAATCTGTGGCATTCCTAGTAGGTATGGCCTCTATCCACCTAGTGAAGTAGTCTGTGGCTATTAAGATCCATTTGTGTTGTGCAGAGGAAGCAGAATGAATTTCTCCTATGAAATCTAGGCCTCATTGCGTAAAGGGACCTTCAACAGTGATGGGTTGTAGAGGTAAGGGAAGGAGTTTTCTTTTGCCTTCAAAAATCTGGCATTTGTGGCAGGAAATTATCATCTTATGGATATCATTGAAGAGTGTAGGCCAATAGCAGCTAGCTCTGAGTATTTTGTTTGCAGTGGCTTTCCAGTTCAGGTGACCTCCACACTCTCCTGCATGGAATTCTTGTTTAATATTTTCTGCTTCAGATTCAGGCAAACATTTAAGCAATAGGCCATTTGGATTTTTCCAGTATAAGCCTTCATTCATTATGCAATAGCTTCTGGCTTTTAGCTTTAAGAATCTTTCCTTGGTATTTGATAGTTCAAGAGGGGCATTGAGTTGTGTAAGCACATACAGAATGTCAGAATACCAAGGAGAGCTCTAAAACTTCTCCTCAACAGTGGGATCAGGCAATCCCTGCTACTCATCCAAGGCATCTACCATGTTAATGTCAAGGGCTTGTAGATTTGATTCAGCCATTAGTTGATCTAGGCCCTGACCTTTGATCAGTTTGGTGGGTTTTATCTCAAGGTCATACTCTAACATCACAGCAATCTATTTTCCCCTCTTCCCATCTGGGTCTTGGGACAAGATGTCTTTAACCACTATGTTGGGTACATAGGCTATGGTGTGGGAATGCAGTATGTACACCCTAAAGTATTTCAAGGCCTTAACCAAAGCATAGGCTTGTCTTTCCATAATGTTGTATTTCAAGGGTGCGTCTCTGGGTGCTTTGCTGAAGAAAGAAATGGGTTGTTCCATTCCCTCTGGATTTTTCTGTAGTAGAACTGCAGATTTTGTATGCTTGGAGGCAAATGAAAAAATTAGGAAATCTTTTGAGAAATCTGGACTGATTAGGACAGGAGCCTGGGTGAGTGCAAGTTTAACTGATTCAAAATATTTCTTAGCTTCAACAGTCCACTTAACCCCTACACCTTTCTTCAGCATGTTAGTCATATTTCTAAGGTGTTCAACTAAGTTGGGAATAAAGCTCCCGAGGAAGTTGATTTTCCCAATAAAGGACTGTAACTCCTTGATGTTTCTCGGTTGTGTGATTTGTAGTATTCCCTCAACTCTTTGTGGATCTATCCTAATCCCTTTCTCAGATATGATGTGGCCAAGAATATTACCTTCTTGCAGCCCAAATATAGTCTTCTTAGGATTCGGTGACAGACCAAACCTTCTACATTTTTCAAACACTCTTCTCAGGTGTTCTAGGTGTTCTTCCTTAGTCTTGGAGTAGACTGTTATGTCATCCAGGTAGATGACAATGAAGTGTCCTATTTCATCTGAAAAAGCTTTGTCCATTTCTCTTTGGAAGGTTTCACCAGCGTTCATCAGTCCAAAAGGCATATTTACATACATAAAAGTGCCCCATGGAGTGGTAAAGGTTGTTTTGAGTTGGTCTTATGGGATTACTAAAACTTGGTTGTAACCTGAAAAACCATCCAGTAGGGAGATCATTTTTGAGCCTACTACCCTCTGAAGGATGCGTTCCATTTTGGCAAAGGGTAATTGTCTTTGAGTGAGGCTCTATTAAGATTCCTGAAATCAATGCATAGCCTGATCTCCCCTGTTTTCATTCTCACAGCCACTAGGTTTGATACCCAATCAGAGAACCTCACAGGCACAATTATACCTACCTCATACATTTTCTTAATCTCTTTTTCCACAGCAGGCAACTGTTTTGGGTTTATTCTACGAATTTTTTGTCTAAAGGGTTTCTGATTCTTTTTCAAGGGTACTTTTTGCTATATGATGTTTGTGTCATAGGCCCTTAATTCATCATAACTCCAATCAAACACATCAATGAATTCCTTGAATAGGTCAATGTATTTCTTTTTCATGTTTGTAGGGAGGGACTTAGCCAATTTGATCATCTTAGGTTTATCTTCAGTACCTATGTTGCATTCCTTGACATTAGATTCTGCATGTTCTATAGTGGGCTTTTTTTTTACATCATCAAAGTAAAAAAGGTCCTCTAAAGGTGCCATACCTTGGGGTATGTTCTTATCTTTGGTTTGCAGTACCTCTACTTCTTCACTATCTGTGTTTTCACATTTTTCGTTCGGATTTCCAATCTGCTCGTTTAAAGTGTTTATTTCTATATTACAGGGGGTTTCTTCCTCATATGAGGACTCTTCACTTAGGCGGATACTGTCAGACTTGGAGTCTGAATAAAAAAATTCAAACTTATTTCTGCCTACCAGGAAATCTTCAATCTGTTTATCACCCTCAAAGACCTGCCAATATTTTTCATTGTCCGACACTGCAGGTCTGAATTTGGTTTGAATTATGATCTGTTGGTCACTGGGAGGCTTATCATATGAACTAGTCATGCAGGTTAGTCCATTTGCAATTTCATTCTGACCTCTAGGGACAAACAACAGATCGTATTCCATAAAAAATTTCAATAGATCCATAGCGTCATTCTTGTATGCCCTCAGTCTAGGATGTTTTGTTGTATATTCACCATTCACCTGTTTAATGATCAGCTCAGAGTCCCCATGCATAGTTATCCTACGGGCTCCTAATTTCCTCGATAGTTTTAAGCCTAGGATAAGAGCCTCGTACTCCGCAATGTTGTTTGTACATTTGAAGTGCAGGTTACATGCATGGCTCTCTGTGTAACCACTCTCTGTGTTATGTATCCACACTCCTACCCCAACAGTTCTCTTGGTGCATGAGCCATCGAAATTCTTTTCCCATAAGGTTTCATTCTCGAGTTTATCATCATTTCGTTCTTGGTGTGGTGTATGTGTTTATGAAGGGTGACTAATCAGCTAACTGTATTCTGTTTCTGGTTCACTTTGAGTTTTTGTTTCAGTGCACTGTTCAAATTTTTCTACGTATTTCTCTTCCAAGTCTAGAGTAGCCATTATGTTAAATTCCATGGGCTCTGTTTCCTTGTTTGTATCTCTGTTTTTGGACTATGATCCTTCTGAGGATTCATCATTACAGAGAATGAAGGATTCAAGGTATGTATGTACAGAGTATAAAGGTGAATTTTTAGGCTTTTCGGGGCTACTGACCAGAAATTTCATTTGTGCCTTTCTGTACAGTCGTCTAAGTTGGCCAAAGATTGGGATTGTGGTCGCATAGGCCCCATCCATCTTCACTATACCTTGCATCTTGGCTCCCTATTATCTTGAAAATAACATGCCATACTTGGGTGGCACATCTGCCACCACAACATCGATGACCATAAATTTTGCTGGAATCTGGGTAAGGCTTACACACAGGTCTTTGATTAGGCCAAGACACTTTACTCTGCTAGAGTCAAATGAATATAGGTCTTTATAGGGATGGGTTATCTCTAGGCCTAATCTTTCCATCACTACTTTAGGCATCAGGTTGTGTGATGCCCCAAAATCATGCATTTCATTGTGGAGAATCTTATCATGGATGTTGAGACTGATATAGAAAGGTGGCACTACCCCTTCCTGAAACTTTCCTTCTATCTTGTGACCAAACAGAAGGGCAGGTTGATCATCACTCAGATTTACAATGTCATTTTTCTCTCCTAAATTTAATGCTTTCAAAATTTGGCCTTTATATACATCCTGAGTGGCCAGCTCAGAGAGTGGGACAGAGATTTTATTTTTTGCAATCTCACTCTCCAAATTGAAAGTGGACTGACTCTTTGGAATTTTCAACTCTGTTTTGTTAGTCACCACCTTAGTGGATGAATCAGTGTGCTGATTCTCACTATGTACAGTGTTAGAAATTGTTTTACCAGCAGCACTAGCTGCAGTGCTAGTGCTGCTAGCTGGTTGACCTTGTTTATCAATGTTTTGGTTGTCTTTTTCTCTGTTCTTCCTAGAACTCTCAACTGTTGATTTGTTACTTTCAGCAGTTGCTTTAGAATATTTCTCAGGCCTTTTCTTGATGGTAACCTCAGAAGCTTTTGATTTGGTAGTATCTAGGCTCTTTTTGCTTCTAATTTCATATTGTTCTCTGACCTGCATGATGGCATCTTCAAATCCTAACCTGTAATCTTCAGATTCTAACCATTCCTCATCCCAATACGAGGGTGAGGGCTGATCTTCTTCTGTGTAATAGTTATGGATTGAATTTTCTGTTTCAAACATGTTTATTGTGTTCCCCTCAAACTCTTCTATGATTCCCTCATCTTCATCTAAAAATTTCTCTTGGAATGGGGGAATAACTTGCTGATCTAATTCTCTTTGTCTGTTGGGGGTGGCATTGCTTCTTCTAAAGTTCTGGTTCTGGTTATGGTGTTGATTTCTGTTTAGGTTATTAACTGTGACAACCATTTTTTCCACCATTTGTTGTAGCTTTTCCATGTTTTTGGACATGTGGTCTTTATTGGGGTCAGATGTGGAAGCTACATTGTCATCTCTATATGTTACCCTTTTCTCAGCTCCCAATCTTGATTTTTTCTCAATCAGATTTACCTCTACACTCACTGCTCCTTTTTTCATGTCTTCCAATGTGTTGTAATCCCTCTCCCTAAGCTGGTAGGCCATGTCAGCATCAAGGCCTTCAGGGTACTTTACTAAAACCATACCTAAGGGAGGTTTCATGTGTGGTGGAAGAGCATTATAAACGTTGTTAAACCTTGTAGAGTAGTCCTGGACACTCTCTCCTACATTTCTTTTCAGGTTCTTGTATTCTGCTAGGATTTGGAGAGGATTTTCCTTAAATTCCCATTTGTTTATGAAGGTCTGATATAAATCAGGAAGGTCTTGGATACTATTAGGAGGTAGGCCTTTGAACCATTTCTTCACATCACCTCCTAAGCTCTGGGCAAAGATTCTCATTTTGACTGTATCATCATCTATTTCCATGTAGTCAAAAGAATCTTCCATCCTATCTACATGGTGTTGTGTTGTAGTAGACTCCTTTGCAGTGAAGTGTGGGATCTTTGATTGATAATCATTTGGTAAGGGTACTAGAGGCTGGGGTAAAACCATAGGTGCATACCAGGCTGCCATGATGATTTTTTGATGGGGCAAAGGGTTAGCTTGAGAAGCTGGTATATGGATGATAGGGATGCTAGGACCAGCAGAAGCTTGTTGGGCAGATTTAGGGTGGCAGAGCCCCAAGTTTTGAATGAAGTGAATATCAGGAGGTGTAGATGGAGGGGTCTGTCTATTCCAAAGGTGTTTACCCCTTTGAGGTGGTGAACCAGGGAACTCAAGATCTGGCTGGTCTAGGACACTGAATGACCTAGTTCTTGGTAAACTGTTTTGAGTGGCTAGGTCAAAAACTGGGTCTGATAGAGTTGTAAAGTCTTCTGGTGTAGAGCTAGCTCTATGGATGTGGTTGGAAATAGTTGATTGTTTAGGTGTAGGAGATCTCTTGAAGATGCTCTCAGGTTTTTCAACTATTTCAGGGGGGTTTGGGTTAGGATAAGCTCTTGTGTGAATGGTTCTTGAAGCCAGAATGTTGTTTTCTAACCAAGCTGCTTAACCCTACGTGTAACTTCTATTGTGGTATTTGTTGTTTTGGAGGCTGGTCTCCCGGTGGAGTCTTATGTGAACCAAGATAATCAGCAAGCCTACTGATCACTAGTGGAGTCTTTAAATCACTTAGGAATTATGGAGTTGCCACGTGGAAGGTTTAGGATGCTTCTGGAGGGTACACTATCCACCACAGTGCTTATGAGATGTCCTTTTTCAAGGTCAAATTCCAAACACAAAAAACTCAAACCAGAGATTGACTGGGAGGGCTTTTACCAGATATGTCACCTCTGAAAGAGTGTGAGATCTAGAGGCTACTTGGCCCTTTCCAGACTCTGTCTAAGAGTGTGGGAGAAACAAAAAAAATGGTATAGAGGTGATCTGTATAAGAGTGTTTAACTACCAACCTAACCAGAGATTATAGGTTTCTGAGGCTTATGTGATGTAGTAAGGTGAGAAATACTCAGAATATCCCCAGCGGAGTTGCCATTATGTTTGGGTTCCCATGTTTTGGCCAGATTGGCAAGACCAAAAGAAGAGACAACATCAAACCACTTTCAGACCTCGGGATCTAGCCCTCCTGGGTCCAAAGAGGGATCTCTCTATGATTGTTAAAGGTAATTTATTTGAAGCTCAAAGGTTAAGATATTAGGCTAGTTATAGGCATAGGGTTTGTTTCTTTGATTGTTTGTTTGGTTGTTGGTTATTAGGAAAGAAGGGTTCAAAATAAGAGAAGGCTGAGAAAAGAGGATTTAGGCAGAGGGGAAGTGTTCCAGGGAGCATTCAAGAGCATTGGACAATGGATTCAGGAAAGGGTTTACTTTCTATTCAATGTGAAGGCTTTCAGTTGGGCTAGTCATCTAAAACATTGGATCTTAAAGATGATAGTGTGGTATGGAATGGTAAGGGAGGAGGAAACAATAAAGATTTAGGGCACAAAGTTAAAGGCCTGAGATCAGAGAGAGACTTTGAACTCTCAATGCTTCGACCTCCAGCGTGAGGGATCTTATAAAGGTTAAATCAATTGAAAAGGATCCTAGTGAGACAGAAACAGGGTTCTAGACCTCCCAGTGTTCCCAATTCTTTCAATTGAATCCTAACAGGAACATCTAAGAACTGATTCATTTAATTCATACATCAGCTAGCAGGAAATAACATCCACTACACTAGTTAAATCAACTGAAATCAACTCTTAGATAATACTTTTAGTAGAAAACATCAAAGGCAAGGAGAGCAAAGACATAGGGTACCTAACAAGGGTAAATCCTATGTTAGATTTATGATGCAAGCCAGTATAAATGAAATGAAACGGAATGTAAATTAAACACAAATACAGAGATAGAAAAACATCACCGCTACTTTAGATCAGGATCCAAAGAAATGTGCTTGTCATATTAAAAAGCAACACCAATCGAGTACAAAATTTCCAATAGCTGGATACTCAGTCTGAAAACATCTTCCTCAGCCTATCTTACAACTTTACACAGAGACTATGTCTCAAAAGAAACAGCTTGCAAATCTTTGATAATTGATCAACAACCTTTACAATGAGTTCCTTCACGAATTTATAGCTCAAGTGGAGCAGATAAAGTAGGTGAAAACTAAATGCAGCATTAAAACTCAGGAAAGGAAGAGGGTCGAGGCCCATTCTATTTAAATTATGTGCATTTATCCATGGCACTCTTTGGGTGAAAGAGTGCTCTTCTCTAGGCTTCCATTCACTCCGGGCATGTCTCTGATGTACTCTGTTGCAGCATTCTGTAGTACTTCTGGTGAATAAAAAAAAAGGTAAATAAATGATGATAGGGTCTTCCATACTGTGAATCAAATTCTCTGGTAGCATAAGACTTTTGCTCGGGCGGAATCTTCACTTGGACACAATGTAGACTGAAACAACAATGCATACCGTATCCTTGCTCAGGAAAAACATTTGGCTAATTTGAAAACCCTACCACCATTATTTTCGTGTATTGGACTTTCTGGTTGATCCTTGGGGTCTTCAATTCTGGTACCTTTCCTTTTAAACACTGGATTAAGGCTTAAGATCTTCAACAATGTGCTTTAGACCTTTAATTCCCTCACTGATACTCTTTGCCGCTTCAACTGTCTCTGTCAGTGAAAAAATGAGCTTTAATGGTGCCGGAGAGGTTTTACAGAGTTCAAACTCTGTCCTTTAATTAAATTTATGTTGCAGACACCTTTCCTGACATTTTCCTGTAATACTAGGCTCTGAATTTAGCTTCCTCTGTGCACTATGCCATTACAATAGTGCGTACGGATCATGGCAGTTATCCGCCTATCTGTAACCCTGCAAAACACACAAACATGTTAGGAAATCATGCACGGGAGGGTGAATGCAGCGGGGACGATGAGGACGGTCGTGCAAACTGGTAAAATGGCAGAAAAGTGAAAGATTACGGTGGAAAATGGTCGTGGCGAAAGTTGGCGGAATGCAGTCGGGGATGGCGAGAATGAAATTTTAATGTAAAACATTAAAATTGACCTTGGAATGCATATATATACAGGGACAGGCAAGAAATACAATGAAACACGTGGAAAGGGTGACGTGGAGGGAGCGGTCAATGGCGGGACATGCAATCAAATATGGACCGTCCAATCTCGGGAGGAGATCGACGGCTGGGGACATGGCGGAGGGCAATTGAATCTGGACCATCCGATCTCGGGAGGAGATCGACAGCTGAAAATGCATCGGAGGGCGATGGATGGTGGGCCAGGGGTACGTTTGCCTTGGGTTAATTCCCGTGCATCTTCAAGGTGCAATGACCATGGGATGGAGGGCTTCAGATCGGACGGTTGACGTGCATATCGCGCCGAATCTATGGACGAACAATAACGTGTGATGGAGGGTGGTTTTTGAATAGTGCGTGGAGCCACGTGTCGAGTGATGAGTGGAATCGCTCTGAAAATAAAAATACCACCCACCCTCCAATGGCGATACGATAGAAACTGGCAGTTTTTGAATAGTGTGTGGCACGGGGACCACCGGGCAGGTGAAAATATGACCGTTGATTCGGTGGCTTAAATGAACGGCTGCGATGTGTGATCGGGGTGGTGAAAAGGTTGAATTGTGGACACTGTGGGGACGCGATGACCGTCAGATCTATACAGAACGACGGTTTAAAACGCGCCCGATATGGATTCTGCGTTAAGTGCCTTCAGCCCTTTGCGCCTGGTTCTGGCACGGGGTCACGTGTTGGAAAATCGTGAGGGGGCTAGGGGCGAAAGGTGTTAGGCCCTATATATGGAAAACATGGTTTCTGGCCCATTTTTAATGCATTTTGAGGGCATAATTAGGTAACGATAGAGGGAAAAAGGGGGAATTAGGCCAAACAAGGGGCGTGTGCAGGATGTAAAGGGAATCTTGGGAGGATTTAGGGGATCAGAGGGGAATTTGACAAGGGGAAAAAAAATGTTAAAACGGGCATTCTGCAGGGATATAAAGGTAAATGTAGGATTTTTGGAGTACAATTTTTATAATCAATGAGACCTTATAAAGGGGGTCAGTAGAGGGAAATTTATCAAAGGCAAAGGCACAAGAGACTTCAAGGATGATGTGTCTTCAGGAGAGGTGCATTCCTTGAAGGCTCAAAAACAATTTAGCCCCCTACTTTGCTTGTCAAAAAACTTACAGGGGGCTAACATAGCCATGATTAGGCTAGATGACTGAACAAGATATTATTTTTGAATTAGTAGTGGCATCTAGACTTGCACACTTTCAATAGTACTATTTTTCGGGTATGGGGCTATACCTCTTTTTGAATCTTCCCTCTTTTTCCTTTCCTTCATTGTTTTTGTATTTTATGTTTTCAAGATTTTCTCATGCAATGTTTATGTACAATGAATGAAAACTTTGAAGCTAGGACTCTTGAAAAAAACAGTGTTTGAGCATCCTGCCATTTATAGGACCTCTAAATAACTCTTCTCCATTTGGCCCTTGGAAAAAAAAAAATTATGACGCCTAATTGAATGAACGATATAAGGCCCTTTTCACAAATTCTCAAATTTTCCATGCTTACCTCTGTCTTCCCTTCTAGAATCCCATTTTAAAACTGTGTATCCAACTTGGAAATTATTAGCTTTGGTCCTTCTGTCAAAGATCTTCTTGATGTTGTCTTTTACTGCTTGTGTTTTGTTGTAAACCTCCTCTCTTGATTGTTGTAAATGAATCATTTGATTCAGCCTTCTCTGCATGTCATTTTCTTCTGATTGCACTTCTTGGAGGAGTTTCATGACTAGAACTACCAAGGATGTTGGGAAGACTGCATCCATTCCATATACCAACTGATAGGGAGACATACTGATTGATTTCCTGGTGGTTAGTCTATCTATCGATAAAGCATGAATCAGCTTACTATGCCATGATTTATGATTTTGTTCCAACAGTATTTTGATAATGTTGATCAAGCTTTTATTGGAGGATTTAGCAAGCTTGTTTCCTTGGGGATAGTAAGTTGTGGAATTGCCCAATGTGATATGATAATTATAGCAAAAATCAACCATTCTTTTGGATTTAAAGGCAACATCATTGTCTGTAATGATCTTTCTAGGACAACCAAATCAGGATAATATGTTGGTCTCAAGGAACTTGAAAATGACTGAGTCAGTAGCATTTCTAGAAGGGATAGCCTCTATCCACTTGGTAAAATAATCAGTGGCAGTAAGGATCCACTTATGTCTGGTATATGAGGTTGGGTGAATTTTTCCAATAAAGTCTAAACCCCATTTTTGAAAGGGAGCCTTAATACTGATGGGATTCAAAGGTAAAGGTAGGAGTTTTCTCTTGCCATAAAAAAATTGGCACTTATGGCAAGTCATGACTAGTTTTTGAGTATCAGGAAAAAGGGTGGGCCAATAATAGCCATCTCTAAGAATCTTGTTTGTTGTGGTTTTCCAGTGAAGGTGGCCTCCACACTCTCCCTCATGCATCTCATGCATGATTTTTTCTGCATCATTCTCAAGCAAACATTTAAGAAATATGCCAACAACATTCTTCCAATATAACACCCCATATAAAATGAAATAATTTAAAGCTTTTTGTTTCAGTAATATAGCTTTAGTCTTTGATAAAGAAGGAGGAGTATTAAGATAAAGAAGCACATATATGATATCAGCATACCACAAAGAATTCAAAAATATTTCTTCAATTTATGGAGCTATGAATTATTCTGTTTCTTCTAAAACATCAGTCATATTCATGTCTAATGCTTAGAAATTTGATTATGCCATGAGTTTTGCTAATCCCTGTCCTTTAATCAGCTTGGTAGGCCTGATTTCTAAATCATACTCTAAGATAATAGCAATCCATTTTCCCCTTTTACCATCAGGGTCTTGATTTAGAATCTCTTTGATAATTGTATGTGGGACAAAAGCAATGATACGAGAGTGTGAAATGTAGACTTGGAAATTTTTCAATGCTTTTATCAAGGCTAAGGCTTGTTTCTCCATGATGTTATATTTGATTGGATCATCTCTTAAGGATCTGCTGAAAAATGATATTCGTTATTCTTTCCCTATATTATTCTTTTGCAACAACGCTGCAGCAATGGTGTGCTCAGATGCAAATGAAAAAATGTAGAAATCCTTGGTGAAATTAGGACTGATAAGAACTGGTGTTTGAGTGAGAACTTGTCTCGCTAGTTCAAATGATTTTTTGGCTTCTAAGGTCCATTTAAATCATGTTTCCTTTTTTATCATATTTGTGATATTCCTCAAAATTTCAGCAAGTTTGGGGATGAACCTTCTCAAAAAGTTGATTTTCCCAATGAAATATTGCAATTCTTTGAGGTTTCTAGGATGGTTTATTTTCAATATGCCTTCAATCCTTTTGGGATCTACTTTGATTCCTTCTTCAGAGATGATGTGGCCTAGGAGTTTCCCTTCCTGGAGACCAAAGAGTGTTTTATTGGGATTCAAGGATAAGCCATATTTTCTACATTTCTCAAAAACTTTTCTCAAATGAGCTAAGTGTTTTTTATCAGTTTTGGAGTAAACAATAATGTCATCAAGGTAAATGATTATGAAATAGCCTATGTATTATGAAAAATCTATGTCCATGGCCCTTTGGAATCTGGCCCCTGCATTCATCAAACCAAATGGCATTTTAACATACATGAATGTACCCCAAGGTATGGTGAAAGTAGTTTTGTGTTGATCACATAGGAGTACCAGCACTTGGTTGTAGCCTAAAAAACCATCCAAGAGTGATATCCTCTTAGATCCAACCAACTTTTGGAGTATGTGATCCATTTTAGGCAAGGGATAATTATCTTTCAAGGAGGCTTTGTTCTGATTTCTGAAGTTAATGCAAAGCCTAATTTCCCCAGTCTTCTTCCTAACAGACACAAGGTTGGAAACCCACTGTGAGTATCTAAGGGGAACTATGATCCTAGCATCATACATCTTCTTGATTTCTTTCTCTACTAAAGGTAATAAAACAGTTTTTATTCTTCTTATTTTTTGTTTGAAAGGTATCTGATTTTCCTTAAGAGGAATTTTGTGTTGAATAATGTTGGTATCATATGATTTCAGATCTTTGTACCCCCATGAAAACACATCTCCAAACTCTTTGAAAAGTTCAATATATTCCTGTTTGATATGAGTAGGAAGAGTGCTAGATAACTTGATCATTTTGGGTTCATTCATGCTGCCTATGTTATGTTCTTCTACATTAGTTTCTGTAGGCTCCATATTTGGTTTTTTAGCTACATCATTGAATTCAAAAAGATTCTCTAATGGTGTAAGGCCCCTTGGTATTGTATCATCTTTGCAATGTAAAACCTCAAGGTCCTTTTGCTCTAGATTATCAAGCAATTCTGCCTTATAAAGATGTTCAAATTGGTTTATATCAGCAGTAGAGGATAGCTCTGTTTTAGGGACTTGTTTTTCATCAAAACAATCTTCTTCATGGCTTGAATTGGGTGTTGGTACAACAAAATAATTTTTAGATTGCAAAAAATCACTAATGTGTTTATCTCCCTCAAACACTTGCCAATAATTTTCATTGTCAGGGACTGTAGGCCTATTTTTTACTTTGACAGTGAATATTTCATTTACATGGGGTACTTGACAATTTCTAGTAGCAAAGGCAAGCTCATTTGCAAGGTCATTTTGAGCTCTAGGGATGAAAGTGAGTTCATATTTTTCAAAAAAATTCAAGAGATCTAGGGCATCATTCCTATATTCTCTTAATCTTGGGTTTTTGGCTGAATACTCCACTTTTATTTTCCTAATGATTAGCTCTGAATCTCCTTGGAATGATATTTTCTTGGCTCCTAAGTCTTTAAGAAAATGTAGGCCAAGGAGGAGAGCTTTGTATTTTGAAATGTTATTAGTGCATTGGAAATCAAGTTTTTAGGAATGTCCTTTGTTTCTATTGTGTATCCATACACCTGCTCTAGAACCAACTTTGCCACAAGAGCCATCAAAGCTCATGTTCCAAAGTGTTTCTATCTCATATTCATCCTCATTTGGTTGTTCAAGGCTACTAAAGTTTGAGCTACTCGGTTCATCATTTGAGGAAATATTTAGTTGTTCTGATGGGTTTAACTCTTTCTCATTTTCATTTTCTTGTTTGGTGATTTCATCTTCATTGTAGAAGATAAATGAATCAGGGTTTGAATGGATGGAATAAAAAAGAGTGTTGTTTGGCCTATCTATATTTCTTACCATATATTTCATATGAGATTCCCTGTATAATCTTCTTGTCTAGTTAAAGACTGGGATGGTAGCATAAGACATGTCCATTTGAAGGCTTCCCTGAAGTTTGGCTCCCCATGATATGGATAGAAGCATGCCTTTGGGGAAATGTCAGTAACTAATATGTCCATAACTAGATCCTTAGCAGGAATTTGTGCTAGATTGACACATAAATCCTTTTTCAGAGCTAAACACTTGACTCTGCTTGAATCAAAAGAATACAGGTCTTTGTAAGGTTTAGTAATTTATAGGCCTAATCTCTCCTTCACCACTTTTGGCATAAGGTTGTGAGAGGCTCCAGAGTCTAGCATGGAATTCTATAAGATCTTATCATGTATATTTAAGCTGACATAGAATGGAGGGATAGCTCCTTCTTGGTATTTTCCTTCTACTTTAGGGCCAAACAACAATTTTGGTTTATCATCTGTCAAGTTTAAAGTATTAATATCATTTCCTATATTCAAAGCTTTCAAGACTTGGTTTTCATATACATCCTGGGTTACTAGTTCAGCTAAGGGTATGCTAATTTTGATCTTGGCAATTTCTCCCTCAAGGCTGAAAGGGACTAATGTTTTTGACATATTTACATCTGATTTGTCAAACATAGTCTTTTCAGTAATTCTGATTTGTTGAGTTTTATTAGGACTGTTATTTTGGACAGATTTCTCAGGGCCACTATCAAAAGTATTTGGGCAGCTTGGGTCAACACTTTGCTAACTGGTTTTGTCCTTGTGGAGATCAAATTTCTTATCCACAGTGTTGGTAGTGTTTGATGTATTTTTAGGAATATTTTCTTAGTTATTCCTAACAGAAATTTATGTGTTATTACTCTTGGAGGCCCCTTGGTTATGTTTTCTCCTAGGATCATATTATGTGTGGACCTCCATTATAGAATTTTCAAATCCCAATTGGTAATATTCAGAATCCTCATGGTTGTTTTCATTTTATTCTGAGGAAAATAATCCTTGTTCTTCTTCAGTGAGAAAAGCATCACCCTTACTGTCAAATCCTACCATATTTACATGATTTTCTTACAACCTTTCTGTCTCTCTTTCTTCTTCATCTACATAGTTTTCTTGGAAAGGAGGCCTAATTTATTGGTCATTATCCATTTGCCTATTTTGAATAGGATCTCTTCTGAAATTTGGATTTCTATTTCTGTTTTGGGGATTCACTTGGTTCTCCATAGGAGGTACTCTATCAGTTAAGTTTATTCTTTCCATCGTTCTTTCCATTACCCTCACTAAGTTATCAATTTTGGCATCAGATGATGAGGTTGATTCCATTGTTTCATCCTTGTATGTAACTCCTTTTTTTTTTTTTCAACCTAGCTCTTTTCTCAATCATATTTTCTTCTACACTTATAGCTCCCCTCTAGATATCTTCTAAAGTTAAAGGGTCTCTTTCTCTTAGATGATAGGCCATGTTTGGGTCAAGGCCCTATGGAAAATTTGCTAAAGAGAAGCCTAGTGGGGTTTTCATGTTTGGGGAAGTGCATTGTAAACACTATTGAATCTAGTGCAATAATATTGGAAACTTTCCCTAACATATTTTTTAAGGTTTCTATATTCTAAAAGGATTTGGAGAGGGTTATTTTTAATTTCCCATTTTTTTATGAATGTTTGGTATAAAGAAGGGTGATCATTTATGCTATTAGGAGTTAATTTTTTAAACCATTTTTTGGGTTCTCCTCCTAAAATTTGGGCAAATATTCTCATCTTAATGGTCTCTTCTTCTATTTCCATGTAATCAATGGCATCATCCATTTTATCTACATGTTGTTGGGAAGTAGTAGATTCAGTTCCAGTGAAATGGGGGATTTTTTATTGGTAATAGTTTGGTAAAGGAACTAGAGGTTGTGGTAACGCTAATGGGGAATACCATGTTGCCATGATGGGAGCAAATGGAAGATTTACAAGAGGTGGGTTTGTGAAAGGGAATGAGGGATGAAATGGAGTGTTTTGAACAGTGGAAGTATGGATGGGTGTGGTGGAAGTACTTGGACTAGCAAACTGATTTTGAGTAGATTTGTTATGGAAAGAGTTGAAGTGATGGAGAAGCTAAAAATGAGGAGGAATGGAAGGAGATGCTTCTCTACTAGAAATTTGCTGCAAACACTACAAGAAAAAAGGACATTGGTGAGGGTCATGCTTGTGACAGACCTTTAAGTTCTGTCACCAATGTCACATATGGTGACGGTCCTTAAAACTATGTTGTTGTAAGTGTATATAGTGATGGTCCTTTAAGGTCCTTCACCAAAGCCATTTTCAATGACACTTTTGGTGAGGGTCGTTGTAATATTCCAAAATTTTCACATCATATTTGGAATATTAGAGTCCTTTATTTTCTTAATGAATTAAGTAAGTAAAAGGGTGGAGGGACCCACAATCCTCAATAAGAATAAATATCCACTTTTTGTGTGCGAATGTGGATTAATATAGACTAGATCTGCAAAAAGAGGTAGTTGAGAAACTACTAATGTGAATGATATTGGAGATCATGTCTCATTTAATGAGAGAGATCATGGAGGGTTTATTTAGTCAACTAAGATCTTTAAGTTGTCAAACAAAGGGTCATTGAGCATTAATGATCAAGTGGTGGAGGATCATGTGCAAATGAAGCACACATGATGGAAGAGGTGTACATTGCACCTAGACTGTTTGGTTGATTTGGTCAAACAGGGCTATCCCACTTGGAGGATCTTGTCCACATGAGACATCGCAATTGAGATTAGGGCCAAGGCTTGGGATGGCTCAATCCTTATAAAGAAGATGAAGGCAAAGGTCAAAGGCATCTTAGATTATTTGATTTATGATATTTTAGATCTAGAATTGTCAAGTGACATTCCACTGCATTCTTGGGTTGTTTAGCAGAGATTGCAGGTGTTGTTTAGCACAGGGTGTTCCCGGGCGGGAATCCCTCCTCTTTATTTGATTGATCTCTAAGGAAGATGTTTGTACTTCATTATACATCAGGATTTAAGTGCCATTTCCATTTTCTAATTTCTGCAGAACATTCATATTCAAAAATCTGCAGATTTCTGAAGATCAGTTTGGAAGGTGGAAGTTGTCTTCAGTACTTCAGCTGGAGAACAAGGTGAGGGATTATTCCCATAATTTGGGCTTATATATTAGCACTCCCAAAGCCGCATTACAGATCTGGTATCAAACAAAAATTTATTGACCTCCTAGCAGCAATATTCTCCTCAAGAATAACACTGTCCATATTGCAGATATGAAAGGAGGAAGGAAGTTGCTAGTATTTCAGCTAGAAATCCTGTGAGGGATCATCCCCTCACATTGCCATCAGTATCACCATCAGCCTGGATTTTATTGCAACAAATTTTATCAGGAAGAAGGCCTCTCTTTCCCTCATAGCATAGTTTTTAGAGGCATTTGTGTTGCAGCAGTTGTAATCATCTTTTGGAGGATTAAGAAGCTAGATCTAGAGCTTCTAGCTTATAGATCTGAGGAAGGGATCAGATCTTCAAGCATAGATCTGATCTGAGCACACATTTTAGCCATCTATTATTCAGATCTAGCTTCAGATCTGTATTTCCCAGCAGATCAAGGATCAAACCTTGGGGAGGTGATTTTTCCAAAGTTGCAGATCTGGAAAATCCTTTCTGGGTTATCTTAGGAATCCATCACATTGGCCAGATCTTGAATCTTGGCATCATCAGAGCTCCAATTTTGAGTAGATAGGAATTTCTATTTTCAGCCTGCAACCATATGTTTATATTTGTTAAACACCATGTTGAAGCACACACATGGTGTATGAGGAAGATGAGCACACACACACAAGAGACTCAACACACAATGAAGGATAAGCGTGAGGCTTTCTTATTTTCCATTATACAAAGATGTACATTTATAGTACAATGGTGTGACTCTTGGTTTCACATTCCAAGGTCACTTGGACTCCATTGTGACTTTTCGCATTCCGCACCTACCCATGTAGGATTAGGTGTTCCAACATCCCCCCTTAATCCGAAGGGGTATGTGTGAGTCCAAGAAAAGAGTTGTAATACAAATCTGCAAAGTATAAATGGCAGCACTTGGGCTGAATCAACTCTCTGAAATGTTGGAAAAAGAGGTGGTTTTAGGATGACCACAAACACTGGAACGCAAAACATGTTGCAGTTCCCGGAACTCTTCCAAAACTGGCAAGAAGCTGAAGGCTTCTGCTAGAGGAATTGTCCCTCATAAAAAGGGAGACCTTCGACCTAAAAGAAGGGAGGTCTACTACCTGTGGTGGTTTTAGGTTGTCCACCAACCAAAGATGATGGTTTTAGGTTATCCACCAACCGAAAATGATGGTTTTAGGTTATCCACCAACTAAAGATGATGGTTTTAGGTTATCCACCAACCGAAAATGATGGTTTTAGGTTATCCACCAACCAAAGATGATGGTTTTAGGTTATCCACCAACCGAAAATGATGGTTTTAGGTTATCCACCAACCAAAGATGGTGGTTTTAGGTTATCCACCAACCGAAAATGATGGTTTTAGGTTATCCACCAACCAAAGATGATGGTTTTAGGTTATCCACCAACCGAAAATGATGGTTTTAGGTTATCCACCAACCAAAGATGATGGTTTTAGGTTATCCACCAACCGAAAATGATGGTTTTAGGTTATCCACCAACCGAAAATGATGGTTTTAGGTTATCCACCAACCAAAGGTATGCTCATGGGCATCCGTATCTCTGGCTACATCTCTGAATCCGGAATGACGAATTGTGGCTCAGGCTCGCTTGAACTGCTGCCTACAACTCTGAACATGGAATGAGAGATTGTGGCTCAGGCTCGCTTGATCTGTCGTCGAAGCTTGTACATGACCACCATTTTCCCCCTGTCAGGGACAAGGTGAGATGATGGCGAAAACTCAACTGCAAGTTTGCTCAATATGTGTGAACAAGTTCTAACATGTGTCATAAACATCTTCTTGGCTGCTGATGCCCATTGCCAAGAAGCGATCCATCCAAGATGAATCTTGGTTCTTGCAGGAGGCTTGTGTCTGAAGCATCTGTTTGAAGAATGGGTGTGCCGACCACAGTGCTTGCATGGATGAAGATAAAAACAATGATCTTTCATATGGCCAACTCGATCACAGTGTTGGCATTTCTCAATCTGTTGTGGAAGTGGAACAGGATTTGGAACAGCTGCAGGTGAATTGTCATACATGAATCCAGCACTCTGAAATATGATGGGCTTGGTGTAGTCTAGAATATGAAAGGACACATCCTTGTCATATCCAAGACCATTTCTGTGCTTGTTGTGGACAAGCTCTTCCCAAGGTCTAATGATGGGCTTAGGAAGTGCAGGCTGAACTGCTGCATTTGCATGTACATCTGCTCTGGTACAAAAAACTGAATGTGAATCATCTGCAACTTTATCTTCTTTCTTCTGATGAGAGTCCTTCACAATCTTCTGAATAGAAACAGGTTCAGAATGGTGACTCTTTTGCTGAAGTTCATCTTGTTGGAGCTGAGATTTTTTTTTTTTTTTTTTTAATATAACAGCAGAGTAGAGTAGAGAGAATTCATAGAGATTTGTAGACTCAAAAATTTTCAAGAAATGCAGGAAATCTCCAGTAAAACTCAGAATTTTCCAGTAGCTCAGCAACACGGAATTGGAAAAAATGAAAAAAAAATTCTCAGAGAATGTGGCAGAAATTTGCCAGTAAAAACTCAGAAATTTCTCAAAGAATTTTTCAGAAAATTTCAGCAGTAAAAACCCAAAAATTTCTTCTTCAAAAACCCAGTTTAAAACACTATTCCAACAAATCTTTAAAAGCAGAATTAAAGGCAGAAATTGCAGAGAAAAATAGAATGAAAACCTTCACATGGGCAGTGCTGCGTTCTTCAAAATCAATGCTGTCAATTTCTGAATGCTGGGATTTTGAATGTTGTTCTTTCTCAAAACCAATGCTGGAATGCTGCTCTTTCTCCAAACTTTTCTGAATGGCTGCAAGAACACTACTGCAGAAACTCTCTAAATGCTGCAAAGATGCAGATATGCACAGGCCATAAACACAAATGGCTCACTCAATTTGGAGCAGGGCCAGCAATCGCTCGCTCTGATACCATGTTAAACACCATGTTGAAGCACACACATGGTGTATGAGGAAGATGAGCACACACACACAAGAGACTCAACACACAATGAAGGATAAGCATGAGGCTTTCTTATTTTCCATTATACAAAGATGTACATTTATAGTACAATGGTGTGACTCTTGGTTTCATATTCCAAGGTCACTTGGACTCCATTGTGACTTTTCGCATTCCACACCTACCCATGGAGGATTAGGTGTTCCAACAATATTCTACCGAAGAGATAACGTAGAATTTGCTGCAGAGCCTCAACAGTTATGTTGTACCTGCCTCACTCATGTTTTCAGGGTGATCCTAGCTCATATTTTTAGCTAGATCTACCTATATCTTGTACTTGTGTAACTGATTCATCTCCAATGTAATAAAATTGCTCAGCTCTTTCTGCATATTCTGATTTATACTTATATTTATTATTTATCTTGCTGTAAGTTCTCATATTGTGTGAAGTATTACTGCATTTTCCCTTTTGGGATATTACAGTGGTATCAGAGCATGATCTTTGGCTCAGCTTGTGGACATTTCATCTTTCTACATTGAAAGAAGAACATATAGATGAGATCTATCATGGAGGATGTGAGATCTGTCACTCCTTTCTTTAGATCCATGCATGATCTCTCCAAGGAGGTCAATCAAATGAAGGAGAAAGAACAGAGAGAAGATCCAAGAAGAAGATATGATGAGGAAAGTGCTTCCTATTAGCAGCAAAGAAGACCGGAGAATCCTAGATCTCCTCATAGATCCACTATGCCCACTTTCTTTGAAGAAGGTGAGAGGTATAGAAGTGAAGAAAGGCATGAACCTGAGACTCATGAGACTCTTAGTCTATATCTTGAAGAGTACAAAGCACAGTCTAGAGCTTTCAAGGAGAAGCTAACTCTCCAACAATTCTTCCAGATTAGAGAAGAAACAAGATCCTATAGCAGTAATAGAAGGAAGAGGCATAATAAATTATATTTGTCTGCATTTGATGGATCTTCCTTAAGCAATGTCAACGCTTGGAGGAGGGAGTTAGATTCATTTTTCAAGCTATGTCCTGTGGCTGAAGAGGAGGTTGTCCAAATTGCAGCACTTCATCTCTTAGATGAAGCAGAAGATTGGTGGTTTGGGCACATAGAGCATGAAAAGGTGACCAAGTATTCAGATTTCTTTCACAAGTTGAGGAAGAAGTTTGATGTGGAGAAGACAGAGTTGTGCTACAAAGGGGCATCTCCCAAGGAAACCAAGGAGAGTCAATCTTGTCACTCTGGACAAGAGGTCACTACTTTCACTACCTGCTACAGAAGTACTTGTAACTGGAGAAGAGACAATTGCATATTTGCAAGACAGTCTTGAGCTCTTGACATATGGAGTCCCATGTATGGATCAGGAGGTGCATGAGGAAGAGGAGGATACCAGCACTAGTACACTTGAAGAAAAGAGGCCATCACTCTTACCAGTAGTTGGAGGTACTATTGTCCCGGTTGGAGGAACTCTTGTGTTCTGTCAAGAGGTTCTCACATATCATTTGATCCAAGGTATGCATAAAATTTTAGCACATATTGTTTCAAGATCAATGCATGACCAAGGATTAGAACAAGATGTTGATTTGAAGTAGAAACATATCACAACATAGAGGACCCTTGATCTAATCAAGGAGGAAACTAAAAACTATCCCTATTCATCATTGTTGAGTTGCATTCAAACCCTTGAGTTGAGATTTAGAGTTTTAGAAAATGGGATTAGTGTTATCCTATGTACAATGGTTGATTATGAGATTAGTATTGTGCCTTACATGGAGACAACATATGTATTACCCTGTAGATATACAATGCTGTCACTTAGTAGTTGTGACAAAGAAATGGCTTCATCATTCGTGGAGCATTCTGGAGGTAGCTTCACTCATGAAGCAATGGAAGCAAAGATGATAAATGGTAGACATCTTGAAATGAGAAACCTTTTCTCCCTTCAAGATGACCCTTTCTCAATGAGCCTCTCACTACTCAAAGAGAAAATTCTACTTGCATTAAATCTAAAAATTATTTGGTTTTGGAGAGCCTTTGATGGAGAGAGAATCTCATTAAGAGATCTCATTAGAGATGAATTTAAACATTTCATGAAATGCAAAAGTCTTCAACAGTTTGGGAAGGATGGCCTTCTACAAAGGGAGGATGCCATGATTATGCACTACCTCATTCTTCATCCCCATGGGAGTGAATGGGTAAGGATGATAAGCAAGGGGTTGCAAAGTCACTTGCAGATTTGTATGGGCCAGCATGCTTGGTTACGTTGGTTGCCATTGGCAGATTTCTTTCACTCTCCAAAGGCACCTATTTTTCTTATCCATGCCTTGAAAAACATGTATGAAATGAAGAAGGAGGCATGGTTGCGCTGGCTGCTCTTGGGTGAGTATGGATACCACCCAGTAGCTCATGATTTTCTGAATCATGCCTTGCTTTTCAAGGATAAATTGCAGCAAGGGAAGGCATGTTCATTTTGGTTTCACTTGAGAGAGTTTGGCCACCACATGACATCTCCTATGTCTATGTGTTTTGTATTGTGTAAAACTTGGCATAATGATCTCATGATGTGCATTGATGATTTTTCTTTGTATGGGGCTGATGTGACATCTCATATGTCCATTAGTATGCTTTTGTTTCATGATGCACATGAGGAGGAGAGAAAGAAGAAATATCTCTTGTTGCTTGGATTACTTTTAGGGGAGTTTGGCTTGTCCATATTACATAGAGGAGATGGAGGATGGCAGCAAAGGGCCTTAATCTGGTGGTTATTGTTAGGAGAATATGGTTTGACATCTTTGTCTACCCATATTACTTCTTCCCTTCTTCTTTTGCATAACCTTGGAATGATGAAGTTTGGATCCAAATGGGGTGAAGATGTGTATTGTGTGATGGAGATTTTCCTTTGTGAAGAGAACCACCTTCTTGTATGCACCGCATGTATTGATGAGGATGTTGGACATCATATGGTTGTCACTTGGTACTTCATGATGGAAGGAGGACATCTAACCAAACAGTTGGAGGTCATTCTTTATGCTTTTAAAAGACAACTTTGGAACCAAACATGCATAATATATTGCAGTCAATGGAGGAAGCCTTCCTTATGTGGATTCCATTTGGAGGGGAATAGATGGCTTTGCATCTACTTTTGGAGTTGCTTGAGGACAAGTAACATTTTTCTGGGGGGGCTGTAACATTTTGAGCATTAATGATCAAGTGGTGGAGGATCATGTGCAAATGAAGCACACATGATGGAAGAGGTGTACATTGCACCTAGACTATTTGGTTGATTTGGTCAAACAACATTGTCCCACTTGGAGGATCTTGTCCACATGATACAACACAGATGAGTTTAGGGCCAAGGCTTAGGATGGCTCAATAATTATAAAGGAGATGAAGGAAAAGGTGAAAGGCATCTTGGATTATTTGATGTATGATCTTTTAGATTTGGAATTGTAAAGTGACATTCCACTGCATTCTTGGGCTATTTAGCAGAGATTGCAGGTGTTTTTTAGCACAGGGTGTTCCCGGGCAGGAATCCCTCCTCTTTCTTTGAGTGATCTCTAAGGAAGAGGTTTTTACTCCATTATACATCAGGCTTTAAGTGCCATTTCCACTTTCTACTTTCTGTAGAACATTCATATTCAGAAATCTGCAGATTTCTGAAGATCAGTTTGGAAGGTGTAAGTTTTCTTCAGTACTTCAGCTAGAGAACAAGGTGAGGGATTATTCCCATCATTTCGGCTTATATATTAGCACTCCCAGAGCCACATTATAGATCTGGTATCAGGCCAAAATTTATTGACCTCCTAGCAGCAGTATTCTCCTCATGAATACCGATGTCCATATTGCAGATCTGAAAGGAGGAAGGAAGTTGCTAATATTGCAGCTAGCAATCCTGTGAGGGATCATCCCCTCACATTGCCATCAGTCTCACCATCAGCTTGGAGTTTATTGTGTTAGCTACCTATGAATTTTTTGACAAGCAAATAGGTGGCTAAAATTTTTTTTAGCCTTCAAGAAATACATTTCCTCTGAAAACGTATCATTCTTGAAGCCTCCATGTGTCTTTTTCCCTTTCAAAAATATTCACTATTGTTTCCATTGAAAAGCCTCACTGTTTGTGGAATAAAATGCTCAAAAATGCCTCCATCTGCCCTATGTCATCCTCACAAAACCTCCATTATTCACCATTTTTCCCCCTTTTCAAAACCCACAAAATCCCCCCTTTAACCTTCCATCTTGTCCTTATAAAACCCTTTTTAAGCCTTATAATATCCTTTGTCTGGTTTAAAAATCCCTTATTCCCTCTATCGAAACCCCCATTTGGCCTTAAAAAGAACTAAATTTAGGCCAAAAATCCCCCTTTTACATTATAGGCTTAAGCCCCGATGGCCCGCCCCATCCCTCCCCTTCCGATCAATCTCCACCGTTGATCTCCCGCTGATCCAATGGTCCAAGCATAATTGCAATGTCAAAACCTCGAAGTCTCGGCCCCCTGCCTTGCTCCGATGCGATTAGATCTCCATCGTTCCCTCCAATTGATCTAATGGCTCTCGTTCATCCCACCTGCTCACTTGTCCCTTTTTCCTTCCGCTCCCTCTTTAAATTTGGACCATCTATTCTATAGATCCGATGACCAGGATTTAACCCGCCTTTGACCATTCCACACCTAACCGCCAGCGCATCTTTTCATATCGCGCTGCCACCTCCACCGTCAGATCTCTTCGCTCCACATCCAATGGCCAAGACGCATATCACGTAAATATTTCGTCTGTGCTTTAATGTTTTAAAATCACATGATAAAAGCGGTTTTTGGGAGGGCACGTGTCATGCAGCGACCTATATCGCATTTTTTTGGGGGAATTTTTAAAACCACTCTGAAGCCGGGCGACACCAGCGGTTTTCCCACTAAAACCATTGTTCCCCACTTTGCCCTTAAAGATCCATAATTAATCTCGACCATCCATATGATCTAGATATATGACCCATATCGCATTACATTTCCATCTGCCTCCATTCATCAGACCTTTCCAATGATTCCATCGGAACATCCCTGCCATTGATCTCCTCTTGACATCCAACGGTCCACATTTAAATCACCCTCCGCCCTCCGGGTCACACCATTAAAGGCCCTAAATTCATTCATTTTGACCCTTTTTCTTTGTAATGCACTTGTTGGGGTCCTGTGTTTTGATATATTGGCTTACCAAAAGACAAGGCAACATACAAACCAAACTTTAGAGTTCTAGGATCTAGCCCTCCTAGTCTCAGAGAGGTATCTCTCAATATATTTATAAAGATGTATCTTGAAATGCTTAGAAGTTGATTTTAGGCTAGTTATGGGGTTCAAGGTTGTTTGTTTTGTTTGGTTGGAAAAATATGTTTCATGCGGTATAGATAGTGCATGGGAATCTACAAGCCATTGGGAAATGGAGTCATGTGAAGTCCAGATAGTTCTGACTGAGAAGGAAGGGAAACCAAATGGTAAATCTAACTTAGTCAAGGATCTGTTGAATAATATAGGTGAAATGACATGGACATTAAGGACTAAGGGTGAACAACAAAACAAATCCTTTCACGATGGCTTAAAGGATTCAGGGAACGCCCTATTTCCTCCAGTAAGCTCACTGCTTTGGACTTAATCAATATAACACTCAAAGAAAAGAGAAATGCAGACTAAACCCTCAAAATGAGTTATAGGATTCAGGGAACGCCCTATTTCTTCCTACAAGTTCACCTTTGAGAGTTTAACCAAGAATAACATACAATTGCATTCAAAGAAGAGGGAACGCCTTAGACATCCAGGACTGTAATTATAGGGACCTTTGACACAACAATTACAAAAATGAACAGAGGGTATGATTGTAACAGGTTCTTCTATCAAACTGCAAGCATTAATAATCAAAGGTAGACTCCAAATACAATATTCAGAGGTGAAGAAAGAGGGAATTCCTAAATAGTCTTTAACACAACCGAATTAACCATTTCTGAAGTAAAACAAACTGAATATAAAGAGAGCTATTAGACTACCCTGTCACATTCAGTAGCAGAAAACATATAAATAGTGAAGGATAAACAGGTCAGAGGTGTTTCTAAGATACATTTCTTTGCCTAAACTTTTTATCCTACTGTAGGCAAAGCATGATGGAACAAAGTGGAAACACAAGAAATAACATAGACTATAAGAAGTACTTCACCAAAACTAGGCTGAGGGATCCGATGGTCCAGCCTCCTTCAACAACAGAAAAACACAGATCTTCACACTCTTTCAGAACACCAAGGCTTCTTCAAAGCAGCAATATGTATTACTTTAGAAATCACAAAATGCCAACCTTTTAAAATGAGACTTCGAAGAGTCTTTATAGGGAAAATGAGGAAAGTAGGTGTGGAAAGTTTTAATGAACATTGAAGATCGGAGAAGGTGTTTTGAATGCTCCATGCTGTGTCTTAAATATTTCATTTAATTCTTGATAGGATCCATAACTCTGTAGCTCGTTTGAGGCTACCCGTAGGGTGTTCTTGAGAAGGAAAACATCTGGAGAGGTATTGTATCTTCTCGATGTGAATTAAGTGAAGGATGGGCTACGAGGACTCCCATACTTCCAAATAACTGCTTCTGACAATCTGTAGTAACTTCCCTGGTGAAATCGTTGTTCTGTCTCTTTTGTACTCAATCTTGTATTAGCTCTGCTCATGCCTCCTTTGTTGATTGCCTGAAATGTTTATGTACTGAAGCATATTTATCTTATGTGTTGTAATCAATGCATTGTCAGGTCTTCAAGACTTTCTGCCAAAACTAATAATTGTGCTGGGGCTCGATGCAGAATGGAGAATGGGAAGTAGTGATTTTGGTTCTTCCTTCAGTAAAGGACTGTCCTACTAACATATCTTGTGCACTATCGTGACCAATGATTTGTGTTCAACCGTGCTGACTGTGGATTAAGCCTCTTAATCTTCAACGTTTAGGATTTTTAAGTCCTTTAACATTTTTCTGATACACTTTGCTGCTCCTGTGATTGTCTCTATCTTCTCGGACGTTCTCTCTACAAAATTTGGCTCTGAAAATGGAATTCTACGCCACTGAACAACTCTATCTGTGACTAATGAAACAGAGTGCAACTGCAATCTTTTAACACCTGGAAAACCAATAAACTCATCAAGAAAATCCATGGGGGTGCAGGTAGGATGTTGTGGAGGCCTGGAGGAATGGTGGCATAACAGAGGCAAATGATGTGGATGTAATGGAAACGGTGGAAATGGTCGATATGCAACGGTGGAGGCGTAGTGGAGAAAACATGCTGGCCGTTCGATCATGCATGCGGGCGATGATCGACGGCGGAAAATTCATGATGAAGGGTTTTGGAAATCGGGCGAGACACAAAAGAAATGGTGGAAATGCCACGAAGGCATGTGACGTGGAGCTCTGGCAGTGGGACCCGGTCCACGGTGGGGCATTGATTTAATCTGGACTGTCTGATCTCAGGAGGAGATCGACGATTGAGAACGCATCGGAAGGCGACAGATGGTGGGCCAAGGGTGCCCTTTTCCTTGACTATCACCCGCTCATCTTTGGGGTGCGAAGGTCGTCGGATGGCCGGCCATAGATCTGATGGTGAACAACAATATCACACTGGGCCCGTGGACAAACTTTAATGCATGATGGGGGGAGGTTTCTGAATAGTGTGTGGAGCCACGTGTCGTGTGCTAAATGGAATCGCTACCAAACAAAACTTACCACCCTTCCTCCAAAGGTAGTGCGATAGAAACCGATGGTTTTCTGCACATTGTTTGGCGCGGGGATCACCGGGCAGATGAAATGTGGGACGTCAATCTGTGGATCAGATCGACGGTGTATATGCGATCAGAGGAGTAAACGGGGGAGCGATGGGCGCATTGTGAAACAACGCTGATCGTCAGATCTTCCACAAATCGACGGTTGAGATTACAGCATGGGTTTAATCGGCCAAATTCAATCGCATCATAAACTTTTAGATTTATAAAGGATAAGGGTGCATGTGAAACTCCCGATTGCGATAAGCGCCTGGGGCTCAAGCGCTTGGTCTCGGGCGTGGGCTTATGGGGAAGTGGTTTAAAGGGTTGGGCCAAGAGGGGCTTAAGCCTTAGTGCAGAGATGAGTTTCTAGGCCAAAAACAGGGATTTTTAGGGATTTTCTTCTCTTTCGGTAAAGGGGAAAGGGTTGTTTAAACCTGTAATAAGGGATTTTTAGAGGTTCAAAAGGATTTTGAAGGCCTTTCAGGGGGGAAATGGGGGTCTTAAAGAGGAAAAGGAGGCTTTATTAAAATGAGGGGCGATGAGTCAAAATGGGTAGCTTCAGAGGCCTTTGGAAAACAATTTCTTTGATAAAACTGGCAAGGTTTCGGGCATGCCCTTGTAGAAACAACAATGGAGATTAATCCAAAGGGACAAAGAATCATCATTAGACTTCAAAGATGATGGATTTTCGGGGGAAATAAATCTCTTGAATGCTTGTAAGCAAATCCAGCAACCATTTGGTTTATCAGAATTTATGGGTGGCTAACAGTGGCTCCACTTGGGGAGGACAGCGTGCTCTTTAGGTGTCCAGAACCTTAGTAATCTCTGGTTTCACAGACCAGTGCCTTTCCATTGGGTAGAAGTTTTTCTTTTGATCTGATAACCTTTGCAGCAACCCTAAAACTGTCATTTCTTCAAAACAACATTTCTACCTACCCATTCCTAATGTCCTAGCATTTTCTCTTCTTTTGAGTGCACTTGGACTGGAAAACTCTTGTTCAACATTTTATTTTTCAAATAGGAAAAAAAACCTATCTAATGCTACCCTTATTCCTCCATGAGACTAGATTAAACAGTTGGTCTCATAACTTCTCTACCTAATCTAATACCTGTCAGGTTTAAATAGTCCGACAGGATTTCATTCTCTATATTCTAAGACAGAAATTGAAAATACACTCAAACCAGGATTAGACTGTCTGGTTTGCTATGGATCCATGGTATAGCAACCAACTACACATGAACTGAAAGTTAGCAAAAATTACAAAATCTAGAAGGCTTGAAATTTTGAAAAGTACGAGTATCCTTCCTTCTTTCTATGACTCGGATTTTGAGCTTGTTAGAGTCACTTTCTTCTTCACTCCAGCTCTAGTTTTGAGTTTTTTAGAGTTGATTTCTTCTTCTTTGCTGGTTCAAGTTTTGAGCGTATTAGAACCAGCCCTGCTTTTCTTTTTTGGTTCGAGTTTTGAGAGAATTGGAACCATATTTCTGATACTTCTAGGTTCAGATTTTTAGCATGTTTGAATCTTTCTTTTTGGCACGGGGCTATACCTTTCTTGTTTTATTTCTGCCCTCTCTCTCTTCTTCTTCTTCTTCTTCTTCTTCTTTTTTCAAACAAACAGTATGTACAATGGATGAAAAACTTTGTAGTCTTAAGACTCTTGACAGAAGTAGTGTTTAAGCATCCTACCGTTGACAGGACCACCTAACACTTCTTCACCATTCAGTTCCTGCAGGAAAAATGCATTGTGCCCTCTTAAAGAATGGATAATGTAGGGCCCTTTCCACAGGTTCTCAAACTTACCATGTTTTCCCTTTTATTCTCTCCTTGAATCCAATTTGAGCACCACGTTCCCGACTTGGAAGTCATTTGCTTTAGTCTTTTTTTCAAACTAAATTTTGATGCTTTCTTGGACTGCTTGAGTTCTCTGGTAAACTTCCTCTCTAGTCTACTGCAAGTGGATAGTCTGATTGATCCTTCTCTGCATATCATTTTCTTCAATTTGAACCTCATGCAGGAGTTTCATGACTGGAACTCCCAAGGATGTTGGGAAAACAACATCCATGCCATAAACTGGCTGATAGGGGGGTGTGTTGATTGACTTTTTGGTGGTTAACTTGTCAGCCCACAAAGCATGAACAAGCTTACCAATCCATGTTTTTTGATTCTGCTCCAGCAACTTTTTGATGATGTTGATCAGGCTCTTGTTAGAAGATTCAGCAAGTCCATTTCCTTGGGGGTAATAGGCAGTAGAGTGGCCCAAGGTGATCTGATATTTATGGAAAAAATCAACCATATTTTTGGATTTAAAGGCAACAACATTGTCTGTGATTATTTTCCTAGGACAGCCAAATCTAGACAATATGTTGGTCTCAAAAAATTTAATAATGACAGAGTCAGTAGCATTCCTAGTGGGTATGGCCTCTATCCATTTGGTAAAATAATCTGTGGCTGTGAGGATCCATTTATGCTGGGACAAGGAGGGTGGATGGATTTCCCCTATAAAGTCCATACCCCACTATTGGAAGGGTGTTTCAACACTAATAGGCTTCAAGGGTAAGGGCAAGAGCTTTCTCCTACCATCAAAAATCTGGCATTTGTGGCAAGACATTACTAGTTTGTGGGTGTCTGGAAAAAGGGTGGGCCAATAATAACCTGATCTGAGGATTTTGTTTGTTGTGGTCTTCCAATTTAAGTGCCCTCCACATTCTCCTTCATTAATTTCATGCATGATTTTTCCTGCATCCTTCTCAAGTAAACATTTTAGTAGTATCCCAACAGCATTCTTCCAATATAAAACTCCATCTATCATGCAATATTTTAAAGCCTTCTGTTTCACAAATCTAGCTTTTGTTTTTGACAAAGAAGGAGGAGCATTTAAGTAAAGCAGCACATAGAGAATATTGGCATACCATGGAGATTTCGTGAGTGTTTCTTCAATAAATGGTGCTAGGAACTCTTCTATCTCTTCTAAGGCATCAACCATATTCATATCTAGAACCTTGAAATTGGACTCGGCCATGAGTTTTTCTAATCCTTGTCCCTTGATGAGTTTGGTAGGTCTGATTTCTAAGTCATATTCCATAATAGTGGCAATCCACTTTCCCCTTTTACCATCGGGGTCCTGACATAGAATATCTTTGACTATGGTGTGTGGCACAAAGGCAATGATGTGTGAATGTAAGATGTACACCTTGAAATCCTTTAATGCTTTAACTAGTGCCAGGGCTTTCTTTTCCATGATGTTGTGTTTGAGTGGGGCATCTCTTAAGGCTTTGCTGAAGAAGGATATGGGTTGTTCATGCCCCGAGTTATTCTTCTGCAACAATACTGCAGCTATTGTCTGTTCCGATGCAAAAGAAAAAATATAGAAGTCTTTGGTGAAATCAGGATTGATGAGGACTGGTGCTTGAGTAAGGGCTTTATTTACCAGTTCGAATGACTGTTTAGCTTGCATTGTCCATTTGATACCTACTTCTTTCCTAAGCATGTTAGTGATGTTTTTCAATAGCTTGGAAAGGTTGGGGACGAATCTCCTCAAAAAATTAATCTTTCCAATGAAAGACTGTAATTCTTTGAGATTCATGGGGTGACTGATATTCAATATCCCCTCAATTATTTTAGGGTCTATTTTGATCCCTTCTTCAGAGATTATATGACCAAGAAAATTTACTTCCTGGAGGCCAAAGAGTGTCTTTTTGGGATTTAAAGACAAACCAAATATTCTGCATTTCTCAAAAACTTTCCTTAGATGTTCTTCATTAGTCTTGGAGAAAACCGTGATATCATCTAGGTAGATGATTATAAAGTAGCCTATGTCTTCTGATAAGGCTATGTCCATGGCCCTCTAGAAGATGGCCCCTGCGGTCATCAAGCCAAATGGAATTTTGACATACATAAATGTTCCCCATATTATGGTAAAGGTTGTCTTATTTTGATCACTTGGGAGGACTAACACTTGGTTATAACCAGAGAACCCAACCAGTAAGGATATTCTTTTTGACCCAGCTACCCTCTGTAGAATGTGGTCCATTTTTGGCAAAGGGTAGTTATCTTTCAGCGAAGCTCTATTAAGAGGTCTGAAGTCTATACATAGCCTAATATCCCCTGTCTTCTTCCTGACAGATACCAGATTGGAGACCCATTCTGAGTATCTGACAGGAACAATGATCCCTGCATCATACATCTTCTTAATTTCTTTTCCTACTGCAAGCAATAAGACGGGGTTTATCCTGCTTAATATCTGTTTGAAAGGTTTCTGATTTTCCTTTAGGGGGATCTTGTGCTGAATGATGCTAGTGTCGTACGATTTCAAATCTTTGTACTCCCATGCAAAGACATCTATAAACTCTTTGAAGAGTGCTATGTATTGTTGTTTGATGTGGGTAGGCAGGGTGCTTGATAACTTAATCATTTTAGGCTTAGTTAGGCTTCCTATATTATGCTCTTCCACATTATTTTCCATGGGTTCTGTCTTTGGTTCTTTAGCCACATCGTTGAAATCAAAGAGTTGTTCTAGTGGCGCATGGCCTTTGGGTATGGTATCACCTTTGCACTCTAGAATTTCAAGGTCTTTTTGGTCTGGGTCATCAGATAAATTTTCTTTGAAAAGATGACCCAGCTGATTTATATTAGTAGGGGAGGGGGGCTCTGTTTCAGGAAATTTTTCCCCATCTGGACATTTTTTTTCATGGTTGCAACTTGGTGATGTTGTGGCGAACTCATTCTTTGATTGCAGGAAATCCTCTATATGTTTGTCATTGTTAAAAACCTGCCAATGATCTTCGTTATCCGGCACTACTGGTCTGTTCTTTACCCTTATAATGAGTTGTTTCTCAATTTGTGGTATCTGGTAGTTACTAGCAGCAACAGCAAGTTCATTTTCCAAGTGGTTTTGGGCTCTTGGTATGAACACCAATTCATATTTTTCAAAATTTTTTAGGAGGTCTAAAACAGTGTTCCTATATTCTCTGAGCCTGGGGTTTTTGGTTGTGTATTCCCCTTTGATTTTTCTGATGATCAACTCAGAATATCCTTGTACTGATATCTTTTTTGCCTTTAAATCTTTGAGTATATGTAGGCCAAGGAGAAGGGATTCATACTCTGCGATGTTGTTGGTGCACGAAAATTCTAATTTGCAGGCATGTCCTCTGTTTGAGTTGTGTATCCATACACCAATCCCTACACTATTTCTGCTGCAAGAGCCATCAAAACTCATTTTCCAAAGTATTTCTGTTTCATTTTCATTTGTTTTGTGTTGCTCGGGACTGCTGGGGGTTGAGGTATCTAGAGGTTGAGAGAAGGACAAAACTGAATGTTCTGGTGAACTAGTGTTTTGCTCGATTCCTTTCTCTATTTGGGTGACCTCATCTTCGTTGTATAAAATGAAGGAATCTAAATCTAAATGGGTGGAGTAAATAGGGGTGTTGTGAGGTTTGTCCCTGCCGCTCACCATGTATTTCATGAGGGTTTCCCTATATAATCTTCTGGTCTGTCCAAATACTGGTATGGTAGCATAAGACATATCCATTTGTAGGCTACCCTGAATCTCAGCTCCCCATGATCTAGAGAGAAGCATTCCATATTTTGGGGGAATGTCAGCTACTACTACGTCCATTACAAGATTCTTAGTAGGAATTTGGGATAAGTTAACACACAGATCTTTAATTAACCCCAAGCATTTGACCTTTCTGGAATCAAAAGAGTACAGGTCTTTATAGGGTCTAGTGATCTCTAAGCTTAGGCTTTCCATTACTACTTTAGGCATAAGGTTGTGTGATGCTCCTGAATCAAACATGGCATTATGTAAAATTTTGCCATGTATGTTTAGACTGACGTAGAAGGGAGGCACATCTCCTTCTTGATATTTTCCCTCAATTTTAGGAACAAAAAATAACTTTGGTTTATCATTTGTCAAGTTCAGAGTAGTAGTATCAACATGTATATTCATAGCTTTTAGGACCTGGTTTCTGTACACTTCCTGGGTCACTAATTCAGCCAGAGGTATGTTGATTTTGATCTTTGCAATTTCTCCCTCTAGGATGAAAGGGACTATCGCCTTTGTTACATTTACATCTGTTTTCTCAGTTACATTCTTTTCAGCAACCTTGACTTGCTGAGTTTTATTAGGACTGTCTACCTGGGCTTTTTTAACAGGGCCACTAGCAGAGGTGCTAGGGCAACTTCCTTCAGCATTTGGCTGGTTGTTTTTCTCTTTGTTTAAATCTGTCTTCTTAGTCAAAACGCGGGTTTTTTCTACTATTTTCTTAGGCTGATTTTCTGTTTTTTTCCTAACAGCTGAGCTAGTGTTCTTGTCATTTGGATTATCTATGTTCCCTTTGCTTCTTAGATCATAGTGTCTGTTTATTTCCATGACTGCGTTTTCAAACCCCAATCTATAATCATCAGACTCCTCGTGTATATCTTCTTTTGGTTCTGAAGAGAAGAAACCTTGTTCTTCTTTGGTGAGGAAAACATCATCCCCAATGTCTGATCCGATCAGGTTCATATGGTTTTCTCCTAAATTTCCAATCTCTTCTTCCTCTTGATCTACGTAGTTTTGTTGGAAAGGATCTCTAATTTGTTGGTCGTTATCTCTTTGCCCACCTGGGTTATTTTCTCTCCTAAAATCTTGATTTGTGTTTCTGTTTTGGGAGTTTCTCTGATTGTCTCTTGGTTGTGTTCTCTCAAGTATGCTCATCCTTTTCATCATTTCTTCCAACATCTTTTCTGTTTTTGATCTAGATGTGGAGGGTGTAGTGTCATCTTTATAAGTCACCCTCTTTTCCGATCTCAGCCTGGCTCCTTTTTTAATTAAGTTTGCTTCCACACTCACCGCTCCCTTCTGCATGTCTTCTAGGGTTGCATAATCTCTTTCCCTCAGATGATAGGCCATATCAGCGTCGAAACCTTCAGGATATTTCACTAATACCATGCCTTGGGGAGGTTTCATGTGGGGTGGGAGGGAATTGTAGAGGCTGTTAAACCTGGTGGAGTAAGCGAGGACGCTCTCTCCCTGATTTCTTTTAAGGCTCTTATACTCTACTAGTATTTGGAGAGGTTTGCCTTTGACTTCCCACTTGTTAATGAATGCTTGATGTAATGAGGGAAGATCATGGATGCTATTAGGAGTTCAGCCTTTAAACCACTTCTTTACTTCTCCTCCTAAACTCTGAGCGAAGATTCTCATTTTAATAGTCTCATCATCTATTTCCATGTAATTAAATGCATCTCCCATTTCATCTACATGTTGTTGAGTTGTGGTAGATCCCTTTCTGGTGAAATGGGGAATCTTAGATTGATATTCATTTGGTAACGGAACCAAAGGTTGTGGTAGCACTAGTGGGGCATACCAGGATGCCATGGCAGTGTTTTGTGGAGGTAAAGGATTAGCTTGAGCAACAGGTATATGGATGATAGAACTGCTTCATCCAGTAACAAACAGTTGAGAAAATTCGGGTGAGTGAGACCCAAGTTATGAATGAAGTGAATATCAAGAGGTGTCGATGGAGGAGTTTCTCTGTCACTAATATGTTGAGCACTATGTGGTGGTGAGCTTAGAGGCTCAAAGTCTGTCTACTCTGTACCACTGAATGACTTAGTCCTAGGTAAATTACCGGATAAGACTCAATCGGCTTGAGTATCTGATAGGGCTACTAGGTTTTCAGGCGCTTAGTTAGTTCTATAAATGGGTCTAACAGTAGTTGGATCCTTAGACGTGAGGGACTTCTGAAGAATGCTCTCTGGATTGTCAGCTATTTTGGCAAGATTTGGATCAGGATAGGCTCTGGTATGGATTTTTCTCGAAGCCATTATGTTAAGTCTCAGATCCGATAAAGGGGAAAGCTAGCCGGATATGACAATCTTTAAGAGTCAAACTATCTTTAAACAAAGAAACCTAATCCTCAGAGTTTCCTTAAGTATGGATGGTGTGGTGATGAGACTGGTCTCCCAGTGGAGTCTTTTGGTCTTTTAGGAACTATGGAGTCACCAGGCAGAAAATATTTAGCCTTTCCGAAGGTAAAGTGTATTATGGTTCCACCACCATGTTTATTATGAAGCCAATCTGAAATGTTTTTTTTTGGGTTTTTCTGAGTTATGTGGTTATTGAAGTACTTACTGAGTCTAAAAGATTTTTCTAGACTATCATATACTCGATATGTCCCACTGTGATCGCCATTATATTGGGGTCCTGTGTTTTGATAGATTTTCTTACCCAAAGACAAGGCAACATACAAACCAAACTTTAGAGTTCTAGGATCTAGCCCTCCTAGTCTCAGAGAGGTATCTCTCAATATATTTATAAATATGTATCTTGAAAAGCTTAGAAGTTGATTTTAGGCTAGTTGTGGGGTTCAAGGTTGTTTTTTTTGTTTGGTTGGAGAAATATGTTTCATGCGGTATAGATAGTGCATGGGAATCTACAAGCCATTGGGAAATGGAGTCATGTGAAGTCCAGATAGTTCTGATTGAGAAGGAAGGGAAACCAAAGGGAAAATATAACTTAGTCAAGGATCTGTTGAATAATATAGGTGAAATGACATGGACATTAAGGACTAAGAGTGAAAAACAAAACAAATCCTTTCACGATGGCTTAAAGGATTTGGGGAATGCCCTATTTCCTCTAGTAAGCTCACTGCTTTGGACTTAATCAATATAACACTCAAAGAAAAGAGAAATGCAGAATAAACCCTCAAAATGAGTTATAGCATTCAGGGAATGCCCTATTTCCTCCTACAAGTTCACCTTTGAGAGTTTAACCAACAATAACATAGAATTGCATTCAAAGAAGAGGGAATGCCTTAGATATCCAGGACTCCAATTATAGGGACCTTTGACACAAAAATTACAAAAATGAACAAAGGGTATGATTGTAACAAGTTCCTCTGTCAAACTGCAAGCATTAATAATCAAAGGTAGACTCCAGATACAATATTCAGAGGTGAAGAAAGAGGGAACACCTAAACAGTCTTTAACACAACCGAATTAACCATTTCTGAAGTAAAACAAACTGAATATAAAGAGAGCTATTATACTACCCTGTCACGTTCAATAGCAGAAAACATATAAACAGTGAAGGATAAACAGGTCATAGGTGTTTCTAAGATACATTTCTCTACCTAAAATTTTTATCCTACTGTAGGAAAATCATGATGGAACAAAGTCGAAACACGAGAAATAACATAGAATATAAGAAGTACTTCACCAAAACCAGGCTCAGGGATCCGATGGTTCAGCCTCCTTCAACAACAAAAAAACACAGATCTTCACACTCTTTCAGAACACCAAGGCTTCTTCAAAGCAGCAATATGTATTACTTTAGAAATCACAAAATGCCAACCTTTTAAAATGAGACTTCGAAGAGTCTTTATAGGGAAAATGAGGAAAGTAGGTGTGGAAAGTTTTAATGAACATCGGAGATCGGAGAAGGTGTTTTGAATGCTCCATGTTGTGTCTTAAATATTTCATTTAATTCTTGACATGATCCATAACTCTGTAGCTCGTTTGAGGCTATTTTGACATGACGACAATCACCCGCAGGGTGTTCTTGAGAAGGAAAACATCTGGAGAGGTATTGTATCTTCTCGATGTGAATTAATTGAAGGATGGGCTATGAGGACTCCCATACTTCCAAATAACTTCTTCTGATAATCTGTAGTAACTTCCCTGGTGAAATCGTTGTTCTGTCTCTTTTGTACTCAATCCTATATTAGCTTTGTTCATGCCTCCTTTGCTGATTGCCCGAAATGTTTATGTACTGATGCAGATTTCTCTTATCTGGTGTAATCAATGCACTGTCAGGTCTTCGAGACTTTCTACCAAAACTAATAACTGTGTTAGGGCTCGATGCAGAATGGAGAATGGGCAGTAGTGATTTTGGTCCTTCCTTCAGTAAAGGATTGTCCTGCTGACATATATTGTGCATTGCCGTGACCAATGATTTGCGTTCAACCGTGCTGACTGTGGATTAAGCCTCTTAATCTTAAACGTTTAGGATTTTTAAGTCCTTTAACCTTTTTTTGATACACTTTTCCGCTCCTGTGATTGTCTCTGTCTTCTCGGACATTCTCTCTGCAAAATTTGGCTCTAAAAATGGTATTCTACTCCACTGAACAACTCTGTCCGTGACTAATGAAACAGAGCACAACCGCAATCTTTTAACACCTGCAAAACCAATAAACTCGTCAAGAAAATCCATGGGGGTGGAGGTAGGATGCTATGGAGGCCTAGAGGAATGGTGGCGTAACAGAGGCAAATGTTGTGGATGTAATGGAAACGGTGGAAATGGTCGATATGCAATGGTGGAGGGCTAGACAGGTGGAGTCGTAGTGGATAAAATATGTTGGTCATTAAATCCTGCATGTGGGGGATGATCGACGATGGAAAATGCACGATGAAGGGTTTTGGAAATCGGGCGAGACACAAAAGAAACGGTGGAAATGCTGTGAAGGCATGTGACGTGGAGCTCTGGCGGTGGGACCCGGTCAACGGTGGGGCATTGCTTTAATCTGGACCATCCGATCTCAGGAGAAGATTGACGGTTGAGAACACATCGGAAGGTGATAGATGGTGGGCCAGGGGTCCCCTTTTCCTTGACTATCACCCGCGGATCTTCAGGGTGCGAACGCCGTCGGATGGCCGGCCATAAATCTGATGGTGGACAACAATATCGCGTCGGGACCCTGGACGAACTTTAATGCGTGATGGGGGGCAGTTTCTAAATAGTGCATGGAGCCACGCATCATGTGATGAATGGAATCGCTGCCAAACAAAACTTACTACCCTTCCTCCAAAGGCAGTGCGATAGAAACCGGTGGTTTTCTGCACAGTGTTTGGCGCGGGGACCACCATGCAGATCAAATGCAGGACGTTGATCTGTGGATCAGATCAACAGTGTATATGCAATCGGAGGAGTAAACGGGGGAGTGACGGGCACATTTATAAACAGCGCTGATCATCAGATCTTCCACAGATCGACGGCTGAGATTACAGCACGGGTTTAATCAGCCAAATTCAATCGCATCAGAAACTTTTAGATTTACAAAGGATAAGGGCACATGTGAAACCCCCGATTGCGATAAGCACCCGGGGCTCAAGAGCTTGGTCTCGGGCATGGGCATATGGGGAAATGGTTTAAAGGGCTAGGCCGAGAGGGGCTTAAGCCTTAGTGAAGAGATGAGTTTCTAGGCCAAAAACAGGGATTTTTAGGGATTTTCTTAGCTTTCGGTAAAGGGGAAAGGGTTGTTTAAACCTGTAAAAAGGGATTTTTAGAGGCTCACAATGATTTTGAAGGCCTTTCAGGGGGAAAATGGGGGTCTTAAAGAGGAAAAGGAGGCTTTATTAAAATGAGGGGCGATGAGTCAAAGTGGGCAGCTTCAGAGGCCCTTGGAAAATAATTTCTTTGATAGACCTGGTAGGGTTTCGGGCATGCCCTTGTAGAAACAGCAATGGAGATTAATCCAAAGGGAAAAAGAATCATCATTAGACTTTAAAGATGATGGATTTTCAGGGGAAATAAATCTCTTGAAGGCTTGTAAACAAATCTAGCCACCATTTGGTATATCATAATTTATGGGTGGCTAACAGCACCCAAACGTTAAACTTTGGGTTTTAACATTAAATCTTATTTCTTCTGCCTAACCTTCTGAAACAGACTTCCCCAGTAAATCCTGACCGTTGATCTCTGGTGTCTGTTCTAATCGGACGGTCTGCATCCCTCCTCGCACTAGACATTCATCAGCTCTGTTTCACCATTCTGCAATTTTTTTCACCTGTTTTCACCTGCATCCACCATTTCTGCCACCATTCCACAGGCCTCCACAGCAATCTTCCACACTTCCCTAGGTTTTATAACAAGTTTATTTTATTGTGCAGGGATTACAGAGCGATGAATTCACTCTGTCTTTGCAATCACAGTCGCTATGACTCAGAGCGCAGAAAGACCATCGTTGAAGCAACAAAGTGTATCAGCAGAGACAGATCAAAGGATTAATGTCTTTTATTGAAGATTAATACTCATAATCTGATGTTTAAAGGGATAAAGACACAGTGAAGACTGCAAAGATGATTAAGAGACCTAATAAGGTCTAAAGTGCACTAACAAGTCATATCAGTGTTTCAGCACCAGTAGAACACTTTTTCTCCAGAAAGGACACCTACCTACAACATTCTCCATGCCTCCTCGAGCCCTTAAATGTTATTGCACTAACAGAAGCTTCTAAATAACTGTCAGGAAAGTGATTATGGAAGCATGGAAAGACCTGCAGACTTTCTATCCATGTTACTTATTTCAGAAGGCAATTACAGAGTACCTTACAGCCAGAAAGGACTTCAAAGAACACATATGAGGTTGATGACAACCTGACGAGACTTCTGAAATAGCCTAAACAGTACCAATATTTCAATAGAGAGCCATTAAGCAGAGTGGGCACGAACACTTCTTCCACTCTGTCTTAATGAATCGATTAAATTTACATCTACTCCTGCTATCACTATTTCTCCTATAAGAACCCCGAAAGAATACATTGAAAAGGTTGTTGTTGTTAGTTGATAGGGATTTTATCGACTGTTAGAATAGTTATTGGGGGAAGTAGCTTAGTATTTTGTAATTTAGTAGGCTGGGAGGAGAAGTTTGGAATGTAACATCCATTGAGCTCAGAGAATGTGACTAGTTTTTCACATCAATTGAACAAGAAAATTTCACAGGATCCTGGTCTATATTACGGGTGATGTTTTCCTTACTGCAAATTGTCTTATTTCATTTTAATCATACTGTCCATTATTCTCTTATAATAATCAGTAATATGGCTTAGGATATACCCCTGCATGGTAACCTAATGCTTTCCTTCTCTTCTTATCTTTGATGTTTTCTGCTGATTGTCTATCTGAGAACAAATTCATGTAATTTAACCAGTCAAAGATGTTGGCACGCCCATGCTTACTGATGTATGAGTTTGGGATTTGTTTCTTAGATTTTCTTGTTGGGTTTAAGCTGGAGGAATTGGGATACTGAGGATCTAGAGTTAGCATTGTCCAATGGGGTCCTTTTCCAATAGATTGGCCTTTCTAAGCTCTCTTCGAGCTAATGTCAAAGCATTGAAGGTTAAAATTCCTTCTCTAATCTTAGGCCTAGTTCTATGTTTAAATCTTAACTGTTTTTCCTTTAGAGTATGTTGAAAGCAGGTTTGGATTTAAATGACATCTGACCTGATCTTTAGACTGCACTTGGGTTTCTTTCCTTCTTTACTTCACTCGATGTTCCATTCCACCATCTAACCAAAAAGATCCTTTAGTATATATGACTTGCCCTATGGAAATCCTTGGTTAGTTTTTATGCAAATTAAAACCCTCTCATGACTCCATAGCCCAATGGATTGACACTTTCCTGACCTATCTTCTTTTGCAGAAACATCCTGCTACTTTGTTCCTTTCATTTCCGTAACCTTCTCAGTTTATGATCTCCAACCCAACAACCAAATCATTTCAAAAACCCCTTGTGCTTCATACCTAGCCTAATACCTCATTTTGAGCTTCAAAGATATATATAATTCTTTGCAATATGGAGAGAACCCTCTCTAGATCTAGGAGGGCTAGATACTAGGATACAAAACTGGTTTGATGTTGTCTTGTCTTTTGGTCTTGCTAATCTGGCCAAAACATAGGAACCCCAACATAATGGCGACTCCACTAGGGAGAAAAATTAGACCAATAGCCTTTAGATTGGTATTCAACTGCTAATGTTGGACAATAGCTTGTTTCAAACAATTCACGTTCATCCACCTGGCGACTACACACTCCATAAATCCTAACAGACCAAATAACTCCACTGGTAGAAGACCCTGAACTGGTTGAGAAGATACAGTGACCTCTTCTTACTGTTAGCCACCTATAAAATTTGTCATATCAAATAGTGGCTAAATCATTTTTGAGGCCTTCAAGAAACAAGTTTTATTGCAAAATTGTTAGTTCTTGAAATCTTATGAAGACATCTTATCTTTTGATTAATCTTCGATGTTGTTTCCCTTTTTTCTGAAAACCTATTGTTTTCATGAAGAAAAGACTGCTGCAAAAAAACCCCATTTTTCCCTCATTTTTACCCCTTCTTCCACTCAATATTAACCTCCATTTTATTCCCTTTTCCCCATAAATTTCCTCTATTTTTCCTTATTTCCCTTCTTCCCCTCATTAAAGCCCCTTTTATAAGGTAAAAAAATCATTTTTTACCTTATCTGAAACCCTCAAATTCCTCTGAAACCACTGAAAATTCATAAAAATGAGCCTTTTTGAATTACAAGCCTTAATCCCTTTTGGCCTCAGCCCCCAAACCACTTCCCCACCATATGCCCTAATGCTGGAACCAAGTGCTAAGTCCCGAAGCACTTATCGCATTGGAAAATTTTTATGGGCGTGTTTCTTTGTTTAAGCGAGAACCCCGATGCGATTGGCCCCTTTTATTATAACCCCCGACCTCTTCTTTCCTTCATATAACCCAAAATCCCGCAATCGGGTGCTTAAACATATAAATAAAACCCTTCCCGATCTAATTTTTCCTTTGTATTTAATAAAAATCCATTTTTTTCATATTATAAAGGGACCCGATGGTGCATTGGTTAGCGCGGAAACTCCCGATGGAATATCAGTCGTTGATCTTCCCCCACCAGATCAAGATCCAATGGCCCACACCACTCCATCCCTAAGCCCTTTCCACTGCATGTGACCTCCTCTTATTCATTCCCTGCCATTGATATAGATCTCAGATCAACGGTCCACATATAATCACATCGACGCCTTGCTCCTTTTGCCCCCCCCGATCGCAAACCTCCGATTGCATCTGGGCCATCCATGCCCTAAGATCTAACGGTCCAGATCAATCCCACCAACCTTTGTTTAAATTTCATAAACCCGTTGTATAAATTTTGAAATGAAATCTTAGCCATTGATCTCTGCAGATCAATGGCCAACACTAATCATTTCTCCACCTCATATTTTATTCCATTTAACCCCGAGATTAAATCTTTGCCATTGATCTGTTTCAATCCAACGGTCCATAACAAATGCGATAGGCCCAAATTCTTTGGGTCCTACCTGTCCCAGATTTGATCTTCGTCGTTCATTTCTTGATCTAACAGTCAAGGTTGAAACCACTTTCCCCTGCCCCCACCTCTTTCCATCCTTGCATCTTTTTGATATCGCGCTCTCTCATAGCTGTCCGATCTAAGACCCTAGATCTGACGGCTAGCGCGTAGTTTCGCTTAAATATATGCCCGAAATTTAATTCTCACAAGATACGTGATATAGGTGGTTTTTAAATGCCACGTGTCGGACTCTAACGCATATCGCATTCGAAAAGGTGAAACCACCTTTCTTCCTTTTTGCTGCGCAAAACCCATGGTTTCTATAGCCGAAACCGCTTCCCCCATTTACATTGTGTTTCATTGCATTTATTCCCCACCGTTGATCTTTGCAGATCAACAGTTCACATTCAATCTGGCCATTACATTATCGCCCTTCGCCATATTCCAAGGGACTTCGTAGATCAACCTTCGCCATTGATCTCCTTGGGCTAATCTGATCCAATGGCCCATGATCGTTTGGAAACCCCAATTTTCCTTTCAATACTTTTGTCCCTCCGCCAAATATTTTCACCCTTTTTCCTTTATATTTCTTCCATTTCGCGATAGTATAGCCTCGCTGCATTACATTTCCTCTGTTGATCTCGACCATTGATCAACACAGATCAATGGCCCCAACTTAATCTCCTCACCGTTTGTTCCAACCACCTCCATTTGACCCCCACGATCAATCTCCACCATTGGATGCTTTCATCCAATGGCTGGGCTCTTAACCTAAGCCTCCAAAGCAGTTAAACCCAAATACGTAGGATTTCTTATCTTTTCTTGGTTTATGTAGGTTTTTAAAGGTTTTTCAATGTTTTAAAGGAAAAATGAAAGCCGAGGATGATGATCCTCCAGGCCTTCATTCATCAAAGAATACCCACCTACAGGGTTCAACTCCATGTTCTATCAATGCCTCATGAGCACTGGTGCCGTTATAAAGCCCCCGTAACACCTGCACATCAATAAGACACAGTAAAGCTTAAATAAATGAAGAGTATTAGTGCGAAAGGATCCCACCATAGCAGAGATGAAGAATTGAAGACTGTTTACACAGTTTGGGTGGATTACAGCTAAAATTGACAATTAAAAGCCTAATCCACTCAATTAAACACAGTTTATAGAACATAAGACAAAATTCAGACCCAATTATGCCTAACACATAGAATTAAAGCCAATTAAACAGTGATTAAAGAAGGACAAAGCAATTCAACAATCCGATAAGCCTCCATCGCCACATCAAAGGCTAATTGATTCCTCACCTGCTACAAAGGCGACCTGTAGCCTCAAAGAATTCAAAAGAGGCCAAGTTATGACCAACATAGAAGATATTTTCCCTAATACAGCTGAATATTTATTACGAATCAAAGAAAATAATATAAACTATCAGCAGAGTTATTACGAGGACAATAAATAGCCTTAAAAGTCAAATATTTTAATCCACTAAGCCTCGAAAGCAGAACAGAGTTATGAAACAAAGATATAGATCAAATGAGTTCCTGCCTTATGCCTTGCATGGTTTTCAAGGCAGAGAATTGCATTAACTGTAAAATTAATGATACTCGAACCCTACAAACTCATTCCACCTCCTCATTTTTCTATAAAATATTCTTGAGGAGCTCATTGTAAAGGGTTGGTTGCATAACTTTGAAATATACTTGTGCTCAAAATTTTCTACATGTAAATAGTGTTCAGAGGCTCTTGAAACTTTATTTGTAATCAAATAATTTAGGCTGAGAAGTTAAGATGATTGCTTAACTGAAACATCAGAATTGAAGAATGTAACTTGATTGACATCAATATACAAGCTGATTCTTGGGATCCTGGTCTATATCACTGGTGAAGTGCTTCTTTCTATGTTATTTTTTTCCTTTCATGTATGCTATTTTTTCCATTATTCTCTGATAAAAAACAGCAAGCATAGAGTTAGGATTTACTGTTTACAGTACCCTTCTCTGACTGATAAGCTTTATCTCAATTTTTTCCTCCAAATTGTGTATTTAAGAATGATTCAATACGGTCTAAGCAGTTAATAATGCTGGCATTCCCTCATCCTACTATCTAAACATAAACATTGTTCTTGAATGTTATTTTCATTATTTACTCAGTAAAGATAGACTAGAAAAGTGATGGTTTGCCATGTTTTCTAGCTTCTTTCTCCAAAGGTAGTTCTGAAGGTTTCCGTAAGAGTATGCTGAAAGCAGTTTAGATTTAAAAGTATCTTATCTGATCTTAAGCTGCACTTTGTTTTTCTTATATGTTTTCATCCCTTCTGAAAGTAATTATGCATATTACTGGATTTTTTGTCTATTGAGTTAGCTTTAATACGAACTTGTCCAAAGAAGTCTATGGTTAGCCCTGTCCTTTGGTTGGTTTTAAACAGTTACTTAAAAGGATTTTCTTGTTTGGACAGACTGATAAATCCTAGTTGAAATTATTGTCTATTTCCACCCCTTCAACACTTTTAATGTTCCATTCCATCATTTTATCTAAGAGATCTTGTGATATAGATGACTTTCCCCTTGGACCACTTTGAAATTGTTGCACAATTAAACCCTTTTATGACTCCATAGCCCAATGGACTAAAATCCATCGTCATATCTATCCTATCAGCCAAAGCTTGTTTTGATTTCTTGCAACTTCACACCTTTGAAACTCTTTCATTTTAGGACTTTCCACTCAACTAAAATCATGCTCAACCATCCAAAACAAACAAAAACCCCTGTTCTTAATAACTAGCCTAATATCATACCTAAAAGCCTTACAGATAAATCAATATTTGCACTTATAGAGAGATCCCTCTCTGGATTCAGGAGGGCTAGATCCTAAAATCCCAAAGTGGTTCAAGTGTTCTCTCTGCAGTTTGTATTTGCCAATCTTGAAAATTACAGGGAGATAACATTTCTAGTGACTCCGTTGGGGACATTTTGAGTCTTTTTCATCCTTGATACCTTTAAGATCTCAGATTACCCTTTGAATAAGAAGATTTGGTATTTTAGTTAGTTAACCCACTAGGCATAACATTTATGGCCAAACACTCAGTGTTTAGTGAGTACAAGTAGCCCTCTTCAAGCACTACCAGCAAATGGTAATCATGATAAAACTTATTTGAATCAGTGACAAACTAAGCCAACCTTAGGATTCTCTTAAGAACTTATCAAACCTTGAAAGATCAGCTAGCTTAGCCAAAGAGTAGTCTTTCTTTGTCTCATCATCGTAGATAAGTGTTGAAACATATTTAGAACACTCTTAGAACCCGTAGGACTGAAATAAAATCAGAAAACCCAAAAATATTTCAGATTGGTATTCAAATAAACATGGTGGTGGACCATAAAACCTTTTACCTCCAAAAGAGCTAAAAATTTCCACCTGGTGACTCCACAATCCTAAACAGACCTTAAGACTCCACTGGGAAGACCCATTATCATCATAACATTATTTAAACTCAGTTAGAGGACTTTAGGATTAAATTTTTCTTGTTTAAAAGATCAGTTAGCCTCTTAAAGATTGTCATATTTGGTTAAAATTTTCTTGTTTAGTTGGGTCTGAGAAACACATCATAGTGGCTCCTAGAAAGATTCATACTAGAGCCTACCCTGACCCTAACCCTCCTGAGATAGTTGACAACCCTGAAAGAATCCTTAGGAAGTCTCCTGAGGTTAAATCTTCAACTGTTTTCAGATCACCCTTTAGAGCTAATTCTGTTCCTGAAAACCTTGCAGCTCTACAACAGTCAAAAGTTGACTTAAGAAATCTATTTAGAACTTAGTCACTTGATGATTTAGATCATCTAGATTCAGAGTCTTCACTTTCGTCCCCAGATCAAAGTGAACATCCTGGTAGTAGAGAAACTACACCACCTAATTTACATTTCCTACATAATTTTGGTTTCTCTCATCCTCGATCTGCTCAACAAACTCTTGTTGGTCCATCCACATATGTTCTTCATACATCCACTATCCAAACCACTTTATCCCAACCCACTTTCCCTCTTGTTAATCCACCTCTTGTAAACCCCACACTTTTTCCATAACCTCCTATCATGGCAACATGGTATGCTCCCATTGTCCTTCCTTTACCTTTAGTCAATCTTCCACAGGACTATCAGTCCAAGATACCATTGTATGATTCCAGTAATGATACTACTTCTTCACAACATGTGGATAAGATGAATGACTACTGTGACAAAAATGAAATTGATGATGAAACTGTCAAACTTAGATTATTTTCTCAGAGTTTAGGGGGAGAAGTAAGAAAATGGTTCGAAGGCTTAACCCCTCACAGTATTAATGATCTCCAAGCCTTCCATCAAACATTCTTAAACAAATTGGAAGTAAGAAAAAACCCTCTTAAAATACTTTCTGATTAAAAAAACCTCCAAAGAAACGCTGGGGAAAGTGTACAAGCTTACTGCACTAGATTTAATAGCATTTACAATGCCCTTCCCCTAGACCTATAACCTCCACAAGGCTCAACTCCAAACAAGTTTCCTGAAGGATTTGATCTTGAGATGGCCTATCAGCTAAGTGAGGGAGATCCTTTAACCCTTGAAGATATGCAAAAAGGAGCTCTTGCTGTGGAAGTTAACTTAATGGAGAAAAGAGCAAGAATGAAGAATGAGAAGAGAGTGTCCTTTAGAGAGGAATCCACACCTTCCACATCTAGCTCCAAGATGGAAAGAATGATGGAGGAGATGATGAAAAAGATGAGCATACTTGAGAGAGCACAAGCCAGTCAAAACCAAACAGCTCTTCAAAACAGAAATCAAAACCAAAACCAGAATTTTAGGAGAAACCAGCCTCAAAATAGACCAAGGGAGGATGATCAACAAACCACCCCTCCTTTTCATCAAAACTATGTAAGTGAGGTTGAAGACACAATAGAATAACCAGAGGAAGATGATATAAATATGTTGGGAGTAGATAATGATGATTTTGAAGTTCATTACAATAGAAAACAAGGTCTATATACACCCTATGATGACAAGAGACCGGAGGATGAATATTACTATTAGGAAATGGAAAATGTAATCATAGAAACCACAAAGGAATATGACCTTAGGAGTAAACGAAAACAGGAAACTCCCAACGAAAAATCCTCTGACAACTCTTCAAAAAACAACACTGTAAATAAACGCAAAGTTACAAAACAGAAAGACAAAACAGTGGCTGTAAATTCTGATAAAAATAAAGAGAAAGGCACTCAAAACAATAAAAAATAGAGTGCAGATCTCAGCAGTGCTAGTACCTCAGCTAGTACTCCTATTAATTTTTTTTTTTCAAATGTAAATAGAGGAAATCGGCAAGCTGATTTTGCTGATAGAGTGGCAGTTAATAAGGCTGAAACAAGCACTTCAAAGAATCAGATGCCTTTTAGTTTAGAGCAGGAAATTTCCAGAATCAAGATCTTTGTTCCTGTCACTGAATTAGCTGCCCAAAATGTATATAGATCCAAAATTTTGAAGGCTTTAAACATAGGAGAGAATAATTACACTGTCAATCTTAATGATGACCAACCAGAGCTCATTTTTGGTCCTAAGATTGAGGGTAGATATCAAGAGGGACCAGTTCCTCCTTTTTATGTAAGTTTAAATGTTCATGACAAGATTTTGCATAACGCTATGCATGATTTAGGGGCCTCTCACAATTTAATGCCCAAAGATGCAATGGAGAGCCTAGGCCTCGAAATCACCAGACCTAATAAATATCTTTACTCCTTTGACTCAAGAAAAGTGAAATGTTTAGGATTAATCAAAGATATCTGTGTAAACTTAGCACAAATTCCAGCTAAATGTTTAGTCATAGATATTGTTGTGGCTGAAGTACTCCCAAAATATGGTATGCTGTTATGAAGATCTTGGGGAGCTAAGTTACAAGGAACTATGCAGATGGACATGACATATGCGACCATCCTTGTTTTCAATCAGACTAGAAGACTTTACAGGGAGTTCCATATGCAATACACGGTGACTAGCCAAGAGAGACTGAAAAACTCTCCCCTTTATTCTGTAAACATAGGCCTTGATTCATTTATCCTTTTTAACGATGAAACATTTAGTGAACAAGTCACTTTAACTGAAATAATGGCCGATAGACAGGAGGAGAAAGACAACACATAAGTGTCAAAACAGTTTACTAAAACCGAAAACTATAGCAAACAAAACACAGGTCTTGAGATACAAATCATGCATCCATTGCTTTTAAACCTTGATAGTCAAGAAAGTAGTCCTCAACTAAATGAAAACCCTGAGGAATTAAAAAAAATTCAACAAAGTTCTGTTTTTCAGGAACAAGCCGAAAGCGCACTTGTTTAAGAGGATAGTAACAGAACTGTTGAACCCGAGACTAGTCCTCTGTGGAGTATGAACTTCGACAGGTCCTGAACTAGGAGCAATGATGGTGCAGGCGTCTGGATACGAAACACTAAAAATAATCACACAGAAGGCCATTCCTATAGATTAAAATTTCAGTTTTCGAATAACATAGCAGAGTATGAATCCCTTCTTTTAGGCTTAGATCTGTTGAAGAAATTAGGAGCTAAAAGAATAAAAGTGCATGGGGATTCAGAATTAATCATTAGGAAAGTGAATGGGGAATACAATGCTAATCACCCCAGACTTAGAGCCTATAGGAACGACGTCATGGATTTATTAAATTTTTTTGAGGAAACCAAGCTAATTTTTGTCCCAAGACAAAAGAATATCATGGCCCACAGTTTGGATTTTGCTGCTAGAACATGCTTAATGCCTTATGAAACCAAACAATGTACAACTCAAATTAAATTCAGATCGGCTGTCCCTGATAACAAGAAATACTAGCAAGTGTTCGATGGAGACAAACAAATAGAAGACTTCCTGCAGTCCAGAAATGAATTTGAACTACCAAGTTCAGATTCAGACTATGAAACAGATTGCCCTAGTGAACAAAATTTTCTTGATGAAGAAGAACAGTCTCCTGAGGTTGCTGATATAAGTCTACTGTCTAGCAAACTTGAAAACACAACAGAAATGGTTGCAGAGTTAGAAACAGAAGACTTAGAAACTCTGTAGTCTAACAATCAAAGTTTGCCAAAAGGTCTGGCCCCTTTAGAAGAGTTGTTTGATTTCAACGATGTGGCCAAGAAGCCAAAGCTGGAGCCTGTGGAAACTGAAGTTGAAGAGTGTAATATAGGTAGTAAATTAAAACCGAAAATGATCAAACTGTCTAAGACTTTACCAGCTCACATTAAACTCAAATACATAGATATGTTTAAAGAATTTTTTGATGTTTTTGCATGGAGTTATGAGGATCTAAAATCCTATGACCCTGAAATAATTCAGCACAAGATACCTCTCAAGGAAAACAAAAATCCATTTAAACAAAAACTGCGCAGAATAAACCCTGTTCAGTTACCTTTGGTTGAGAAGGAGATCAAGAAAATGTATGAAGCTAGTATTATTGTCCCTATTAGATATTCTGAGTGGGTGTCTAATCTGGTGTTAGTTAGGAAGAAAACATGAGATATCAGGCTTTGTATAGACTTTAGAGACTTAAACAAAGTTTCATTGAACGAAAAATACCCTTTACCCAAGATGGACCATATTTTACAAGGGGTAGTTGGTTCCAAAAGAATTTCTTTGCTAGATGGCTACTCAGGGTACAATTAAATTTTAGTACATCTTGATGATCAATTAAAAACAACCTTTACTACACCTTGGGGCACTTTCATGTATGTGAAAATTCCCTTTGGTTTAATGAATGTTGGTGCTACTTTTCAGAGAGCCATGGAGATTTCATTCTCGGAAGAATTGGGCTACTCCATCATTATTTACCTTGATGATGTCACTGTATTTTCCAAGACAGATGAAGAGCACTTGGAACATTTGAGGAAAGTATTCATGAAATGAAGAAATTTTGGGATATCTTTAAATCCTAAGAAAACACTATTCAGTCTCCAAGAAGGTAAATTTCTTCGGCACATCATTTCAGAAGAGGGGATAAAGATAGACCCAAAGAGGATCGAGGCTATATTGCAAATCTCTCATCCTCGAAACATCAAGGAACTGCAATCTTTCATTGGAGAGACTAACTTCTTGAGAAGGTTCATACCTAACTTAGCTGAGCTCCTTAGGAATATAACAAACATGCTGAAAAATGAGCAAGGAGTTAAATGGAACTTAGAAGCAAAGAAGTCCTTTGAACTGGTCAAACAAGCATTAACCAAAACACCAGTTCTAATAAGTCCTGATTTTTCAAAAGATTTTTATATTTTTTCATTTGCATCAGAACATAAAATAGCTGCTGTCCTTTTACAGAAAAATCCATAAGGACAAGAGCAGCCTATTGCATTCTTTAGAAAGGCATTGAGAGATGCCCCTCTGAAGTACAACATTATGGAAAAGAAAGCTTTTTCTCTAGCCAAAGCTTTAAAAGACTTCAGAGTATACATCTTGCACTCACATGACATTGCCTTTGTCCCAAATTCAGTTGTGAAATACATTCTAACACAGGACCCAGATGGTAAGAGAGGTAAGTGGATAGCTGTGATACTTGAATATGATTTAGAGATCAAGCCCACTAAACTCATCAAAGGCCAAGGTCTAGCTAGATTAATGGCTTAATCAAATTTTGAAGTTCTTGATATTAATATGATAAATGGTTTAGATGACCAAGAAGAATTTTCAACTCCCATTGTTGAAGATCATTTTATGAATTCCTCTTGGTATGCTTATATTCTATATGTTTTGCTAAAATTGAATACACCTCATGGTTTATCAAAAACAAAGGCAAGGTTTTTGAAGTTAAAAGCTATAAACTACTGCATTATAGATAAATGTCTTTATTGGAAGAATGCAAGTGGAATATTGCTTAAATGTTTGCCTAAGAATGATGCAGAGAAGGTTAAGCACGAGTTCCATGAAGGAGAATGTGGAGGCCACCTCTACTAGAAGACAACAACCAACAAAATCCTTAGAGCTGGTTACTTTTGGCTCACCCTCTTTCTAGATATACACAAGATGATAATTTCCTGTCATAAATGCCAATTTTTTTAGGGCAAAAGAAAGTTGCTACCCTTACCTCTGCACCCAATCACTGTTGAAGCTCCTTTTCAACAGTGGGGACTTGACTTCATAGGAGAAATCCATCCACCCTCATCTGCCCAGCATAAATGGATTCTCACTGCAACAAACTACTTTACCAAATGGATAGAAGTCATCCCTTCTAGGCAAGCCAATGACTCAGTCATCATAAAATTCATTGAGAATCATATCCTCTCTAGATTTGGCTGTCCTAGGAAGATCATCACTGATAATGCTGCAACATTTGGATCCAAAAATATGGTTGAATTCTGTCACAGATATTAGATTACATTGGGTCATTCTATTGCTTATTACCCTCAAGGTAATGGGCTAGTAGAATCCTCAAACAAAAGTTTGGTAAACATAATCAAGAAGTTGCTGGAGGACAACAAGAAGTCTTGGCACACAAAGCTAGTACATGCACTCTGGGCTGACAGGTTAACACTTAAAAAATCCATTGGAATGTCACCCTACCAGCTTGTGTATGGTACATATGCAATTTTTCCAACTAGACTTGGTGTACCAGTTATGAAGTTGATTCAAGAAGTGCAGTCTGAACATAATGACATGATCAGAAGAATAAATCATACCATTCATCTTCAGCAAAACAGAGAGGAGGTTTATAAAAAAGCATTACAAAAGGAAGAGAGCATCAAGAAGATTTTTGATAGAAGAACAAAGGCCAGCAATTTTAATGTTGGGGACAAAGTGTTAAAGTGGGACACAAGGAGAGAAGACAAGGGCAAGCATGGAAAATTTGATAACTTATGGCTTGGCCCTTATCTCATTCATTCTACTGCTGGTAACAATGCTTATTTCTTGAAGGAGTTGAATGGAGCTAAACTGTTTGGGGGTACTGTCAATGGCAGGATGCTCAAACATTACTTCTCTTGATCCTATCATGTTTGGAAGCCTTTTTATCTTTTTTCTCATTATAAATATTTCATCCATCATTGCATTCAAAGTTAGAAAAATAAAAAATACAAAAACAATAGAAAGAGAAAAGAGGGCAGATTGTAAAAACAAGAAAGGTATAACCCCATACCAAAAAAGAGAAACAAAATCTGAAAGTGTGCAAGCTCAAATGCCACTCCTGAAAAACACACTTCTAATTAGTCATACAGCCTAATCATGACTAATTAGTTTTAAAATTACTGCTGATAGGCTAGTGAATTCGATTTTCCAAACAACTTAAACTTGGATTATCAGTTAGGTAGATTAGGATAGAAGAAAAAAGGTTCAAACAAGCTCAAAATCTGAACCTTAGTTTTCAAAAGAAGAATGACTCCAATATGTTTAAATCATGAGTAAAAAATAGATGGTAAAATAGTTCTAATAAAGCCAAAACCTGAACCAGAGAACAAGGAAAAAACAGCTCGAATAAACTCAAAAACAGAGCTGAAGAAAAGAGAAGGATATGTTGAAAACTTTAAGATCTTAAGCCTTCACTATTTTGATTTAATATTTTGCAAAATAATTATCTATGTGCAGCTTGTTTTATGCCATAGAATCAACAACAAGTTAGACTGTTCAATCATGACTTGTATGCTTTTAAATTTTTGCTTTAGAAGTTAGAGAATAAAAATCTGTTAGACTGTTTAATCCTAACAGATAGTAGATTAGGTAGAGAAGCTTATGAACTCAACTGTTTAATCTGAGTTCATGGAGAAATAAGAAGTAGACTTATATTAGTTTTTTTCTTTCAAAAGAATAAAATTTTTGTAAAAGAGTTTGCCAATCCAAGTGCACTCTGAAAGAAGAAAAAATGTTAGATTAGTAGGATTGGGTAGGTAGAAAGCTTGTTGGATAGATATCCATTGTTTTTCCATGGCTGCTAACATTTTCAGAGCAAAAGAAGATCATCCGAGAGAAGAAAGTTGTAGCCCAATGGATGAGGCACGATCAGCCCACAGAGAATAAAAGTCTGAAGTTCTTGATGCCTTCAAGAAGGCACCATCCCCATGTGGCGCCACTATAAGCCACCTATAAAATTTGTCATACCAAATGGTGGCTAAATAATTTTTGAAGCCTTCAAGAAACAAGTTTTATTGAAAAATTGTTATTTCTTGAAGTCTTGTGAAAACATCATATCCTTTGATTAATATTCACTATTGTTTCCCTTTTAAACTCTGAAATTCTGTTGTTTTCCTGAAGAAAAGACTGCTGAAAAAATCCATTTTTCCCTCATTTTAACCCCTACTTTCACTCTAAATTGACCTCCATTTTATTCCCCTTTTTCCCATAAAATTCCTCTGTTTTCCCTTATTTCCCCTCTTCCCTTCATTAAAAACCCCTTTATAAGGTTTGAAAATCCTTTTTGAAACTTACCGAAACCCCCAAATCCATTGAAAATCCTTGAAAAATTCATAAAAAATAGTCTTTTTAACTATGGGCCTAAGCCCCTTTTTGGCTAAGCCCTAAACCACTTCCCCACCATATACCCTGTCGCTGGAACCAATTGCTAAGTCTTGAAGCGCCTATCGCATTGGAAACTTTTGATGGGCACGTTTCTATGTTTAAGCGAGAAATCCCTGATGCCGATGAGTCCCTTTTTGTTATAAACCCCCGACCTCCGCTTTCCTTCATATAACCTAAGAGCCCGCAATCGGGTGCTTAAACGTATAAATAAACCTTTCCCGATGTGCACCTTCCTTTGTATTTTGTTTAAAAACCCCAATTTTTATATTATAAAGGGACTCGCCTGTTCATTGGTTAAACCCATTCCCGACCGTTGATCATAAACCAATCAAACGGTCTGCGCAATCTCGCATCGGGAGATTTAATTGGGCGCGTTTTATATATTATTCACCCACTCCCGATTGGTGGTCTCTCGATGAATTCTCGGCCGTTGATCTCCCCCCGCCAGATCCAGATCCGACGGACCTTATCACTCCATCCCAAAGCCTTTCCCTCCGCCTATGACCTCCTCCGATACCCACAATCAATCGCATCGGTGCTCTTCTATCTTTTGCCTCGTCGATCGCAAACCTCCGATTACATCTGGGCCGTTCGTGCATCAAGATCCGATGGTCCAGATTGAAGCTTGCCCACCTTGGTTAAATCTTATAAACCCCGCTGTATAAAGTTTTAAAACCAATTTCCGTCGTTGATCTCTATAGATCAACAACCCATACTGACCCATTCTCCACTTTATATTTTATTCCATTAACCAACAGATCAAATCTAAGTTGTTGATCTGTTTCATCTAACGGCCTAGATTAATCTCGATAGGCCCAGTGCCCTCGGTCCTACCCTTTCCCAGATCAGATCTCAGTCGTCCATCCTTGATCTAATGGTCCTGATTAAAACCGCCCCACACCTTATCACTCACGCATTTATCCTTTATCGCGCTCTTTCCACGACCGTTAGATCTAAGACCCTAGATCTGACGGCAGACGTGCATTTTCGTGTAACTTGAAGCCTGAATGATAATTCTCCAAAATCATGCGATATAGGCGGTTTTGAAATGCCACGTTTCGGCTAAAATGCATATCACGTTCCGCCATTTTCATTATAATTTGGTCCTCTGCATTATATTTCCCCCGATAAATCCAGACCGTTGATCTCTGTAGATCAACAACCCTGACTTAAAAACTCCCCACCGTTTCAATCGACCGCCTTCCTTTGAACCTCAGCATGTGATCTCCGCTGTTGGATGCTTTCATCCAACAGCCATGCTCTAAACCTAAGCCTCCAAAGCAGTCTAACCAAAATAACATAGGATTTCTTAAATTTTCTTGGTTTGTGCAGGATTTAAAAGGTTTTTCAAATATTTTAAAATAAAATCAAAGGCCGAGGGTGACGACCCTCCAGGCCTTTATTCATCAAAAAGGACCGTTCCACTGGGTTTCTTATCAACGTTTGCCGGTGCCTCATGAACGTTGGAAACATTATAAGAGCCCCTGTAAACATTTGCACATCAACAAGGCACAACAAAGATTAATTGAAACAGAGAGTATCCGTGTTGAGGATCAAATCAAACCAGCGATGAAGAATTGAAGATCTTTTACCCAGTTTTGAGGGATTACGGCTAAGATTGACAATCAAAAGCCTAATCCACTAAATTAAACACAGTTAAAGAATAGAAGACAAGATTCAGGCCTAATTATGCCTAACACATAGATCATAAGCCGATTATTTGTGTTTTAGGTCAAAACAAAATATCTAACAGTCAGGGAAAGCCTCCACTGCCACATCAGAGGCTAATTGAATCCTCTCAGCTACCTGAAGCTGAGGTCGAGTTATTACCAGAATAGATCATATCTACCTTAATACAGCCGAACAGTTATTCCAAGCCAAAGAGACTTATTGCAAAAATATCAGCAGAGTTATTACAACGATGACGCAGAGCCTTAAAAGTCAACAAAAGCTTCCCATCCATCTTAAACATTTAATGTAAACCAATTAATACAGAGAAATATCTGTAATATTCTCCATTGAGCCCCTCAAAAGATGAGAAGCATTAAAACTATATTAATTGAACCCATAGATATTTTTTCTCTTCGACCTCCTCATTTTCCTATAAAATCTTCTTGAGGAGCTCATTGTAAAGGGTTGGTTGCAGAACTTTGAAATATACTTGTGATCGAAACTCCTACACGTAAATAGTGTTCAGAGGCTCTTGAAGCCTTTTTTGTAATAAAATAAGTTAGGCTGAGAAGTGAAGATGATTTCTGAACTGAAACATTGGACTTGAAGAATGTAACTGTATTGACATCAATATACAAGCTGATTCTTGGGATCCTGGTCTATATCACTGGTGAAGTGCTTCTTTCTACATTATTGTTTTTCCTTTCATGTATGCCATTTTTTCCATTATTCTCTGATAAAGAATAGAAAGCATAGAGTTAGGATTTATTGTTTACAGTACCCTTCTCTGACTGATAAGCTTTATCTCAATGTTTTCCTCCAAATTTTTTATTTAAGAATGATTCAATACAGTGCAAGCAGTTAGGAATGTTGGCATTCCCTCATCCTACTGTTTACTTTAAACATTTTTCTTGAATGTTATTTTCATTATTTACTCAGTAGAGTTAGACTAGAAAAGTGATGGTGTGCCCTATTTTCTAGCTTCTTTCTCCAAAGGTAGTTCTGAAAGTTTCCCTAAGTGTATGCTGAAAGCAGTCTAGATTTAAAAGTATCTTATCTGATCTTAGGCTGCACTTTGTTTCTATTATCTGTTTTCATCCCTTCTGAAAGTAATTATGTGGATTACTGGATTGTTTGTCTGTTGAGTTAGCTTTAATACGAACTTTCCCATAGAAGTATATGGTTAGCCCTGTCCTTTGGCCAGTTTTAAAAAGTTACTTAAAATGATTTTCTTGTTTGGACAGATTCATAAATCCTAGTTGAAATTATTGTCTATTTCCACCCCTTCAACACTTTTATTGTTTCCATTCCATCATTTAAATCTCAAAGATCTTGTGATATAGATGACTTTCCCCTTGGACCACTCTTGAAATTGTTGCAAAATTAAACCCTTTTATGACTCCATAGCCCAATGGAGTAAAAACCAGCGTCATATCTATCCTATTAGCCAAATCTTGTTCTGATTGCTTGCAACTTCACACCTTTGGATCTCTTTCATTTAGGACTTTCCACTCAACTAACAATCATGCTCAACCATCCAAAACAAACAAAAACCCCTGTTCTTCATAACTAGCCTAATATCATACCCAAAAGCCTTAAAGATAAATCAATCTTTGCACTTATAGAGAGATCCCTCTTTGGATTCAGGAGGGCTAGATCCTAGAATCCAAAAGTGGTTCAAGTGTTCTCTCTGCAGTTTGTATTTACCAATATTGAAAATTATAGGGAGCTAACATATTCTACTTGATCACCTATCCAACCCAAACAAACAAACAAACCCTAAACTTAAGAACTAGCCTAAAATCAAAACCTAAATGC